>JACEIK010001727.1:205840-215949 GCA_018107945.1 Datura stramonium | reverse complement strand
TTTAATCATCCGGGGCAGAATGCCTCCGCGATGGCAGCGTGACACGGCTCCATCGCGGAGCCCCTTTATTTGCTGCAACTCCTTAGCCTTTTCCACTGCTCGCGTCTGAGTCCTTTCCCGATTTCTCCCAACATGCATCTTAGCTTCCTAAAAATACATTTTTCATGCAAAACAACATTAATCATGCTGGTTAGTATAAATTCGCATTTTAACTACAAATTACATGAGAATGCACAAATATCGATGGGTAAATAAGACGAAATAAAGCATTTGAGTATCACTTAGGCATATAATTCTGCCCAAGATAAAACCCCAAGAGTCGTTAAGTGACTCGTGGGGAGAGGATGGGACTTGGTTGAAAATTTTAAGTTTGGGGTGACCACAGGTGTGACCAAAAGTCATGGTCAGTCCCACGATTTGTTAAGTCACTTGTGGTCAAAGATGGTTGAAGGAAGAAGGGAAGCAGGCAGTGTTGGAAAAAACTGGTCACCACTAGTCGTAATCGTGGTGTACCTCGTGCTGACCCTTAGAGGAAGATTTGGCAGTGTTCATGATGAGAGGTGACCATGAGTTGTGGTCAGAGGCACGACTCGTCTAGTCTCTCGTTGGGACTTGCAGTCTGATTTTCCCTACAAGCTTATTAGGGTTTTTCTATAATTCCTATGTTCCTAAGGCCTAAACTACGTTGTTTTAAGCTCAGAATAGAGTGTTTTACAAAGAGTTAAGTCATTCAAAGCCTATCCTACTTCATGCATGCAAGTTTAGAGGGTTAGAAAGGTGACTAAGCCTAGTATTTCAAAGTTCTTCTTCAATTCTATTTGGGTAATCAAAGAAGTGGTAGAATCAGATCCCTTCAGGTATATAAGGCTATGAATGGGTGCAATAGTCCACACCCATGCCAAATTACCTCTCAATTCATGAAATTCTATTGATGAATCTATGGGGGTTTTACCCAGTGTGTGAATTTCCTAAGTTTCAAGCATGGGTATGATTTAAGCATGTTTTGGATGTTGAATTATGATTAATGGTAAGATTTTACAATGTTCTCAATTATAAATTATGTTTTCAAATTTTCTAAATTATGATGCCCATCCCTGAAAGTCCATGAAAGTTGAGATCTATGAAGTATGTGTACAAGCATGATGAGATGTTTATGAAGAAAGTACGATTTCAAAGTATCCATGTTTATGCTCATGTTTTCAAAGAGAATCAAGTTGATTTCAACCATGTTTAAGTATTGGGAAATCCTATATGATCAAGTATGTTTTACGATTTCATGAATTAGCTTACCACATGATTTTGGAGTCAAGACTCCTATTATTTTTATCTTCTGGTATGGTTTGAGCCAAGGCTCCTCATGTTATGATTTGAGATTATGCATGTATGTTATTATTCAGCTTATTCACTAGACGATGGTCAGCTTCGTTGAAAAACGATGGAGAGCATATGTATGTTTGGGAGTAATGTCTAGTACCGAGTAGGCTAAGATTCATTCCACCCTATGTCTCAGAACTACACGCCAACATATGTATGATCAGATTATTTGGGACCTTCTTTGGAGCTTCCCCTTCCCCAAGGGGCCTTGAGCTTGATATTGATATCATGGTAGTGTCCTTAGCCCTAGCAAAGCTTTGGACAGCTTTGTCCACTTGAGTGTGATAGTCGGGACCACATAAACTCTATCATGGTAATGTCAGTTATATGACGAGTCTCTCATTGTTCCTCATGATTTTAGTTATGCATGTACATCAATCATGATATTATTTCTTCAGCAGGTTTGACCCAATGTTCAATTTTACTTATGATTATCAGTTTTTCAGCTTTGGGTCATTCGATTAAGTTATCATGTTCAGTTATGTTCAGATCGTGATTTCAGAAACAACATGCAAGCCCTACTCTCAGAATCTTATCTTAATTATGTTTTGTAATATGCATGATTTATGATTTTACTTACTTAGCAGTTTTACTTACCTTGCATACTTGGTACATTCCATGTACTGACCGCATACTCTATGTTGTATCATTTTATGATACAGGCCCCGATATTCAGACTCAGTGCCACCGCTCATCAGACTTCTAGAGTTAGCACTTCTCAATATCAGTTGGTGAGTCCTCATCTTGGAGGGCCCTTTTTATCAGTCGTATTTCGTCTTTTCAGTTTTCAAACAATAGTGAGTTAGTTGGGGTCTTGTCCCATCAACTCATTAGTATTAGAGGCTTTTCGGACATAGATGTATTCAACTTTTGACTTATGTATGAACTCTGATGTTGTGTTATGTTTAGACTTCCGCTATGTTATTCATGATGATCTTCCGCTTATCTATGATTGAGTTAGATGTACGTTCATGCCATGGGTCAACTTGGAACCTCTCGGGGTTTCTCATCCCGTGTCTTGATCTAGGCCTATGTTCGGGCCGTGACAAACTTGGTATCAGAGCATTAGGTTTTTAAGTGTCCTAGGGTTTCCGAAAGCCGCATTAAGTAGAGTATTTTTCATGGGTGTGAAGCGTGCCACACTTATGAAGAAGATGCTATGAGACGTTTAGGAAATGTTTCCTTCCTTCATGATATATGTCATGTGGTGAAGTGTCTCTCTATCTCAGCCAGTTGCCCACGCGAAGTTCACGGTAGCTATTCAGATGTTAGCCCAGGCCTTGACCGCCCAGGTTAATCAGCAGGCAGTAGCGCATGTCCCTTAGAATGGGAATGCATCGCCAACAAGAGTTAGGGATTTTCTAAGAATGAAGCCTCCAGAATTTCTTGGGTCAAAGGTGGACGAGGATCCACATAAGTTTATTGATGAGGTTCTTAAGATCACCCAGATTTTGGGAGTGACTGGGGAGGAGTGTGCTGATCTAGACTTATATCTGTTCAAAGGAGTTGCGCACATTTGGTTCAAGCAGTGGAAGGATAGCAGGGCAGTTGGAGAAGGCTCTATCAATTGGGAGGAGTTTCATGCCGCATTTCTTTAGCGGTTTTTCCCTCGTGAGATGAGAGAGATTAAAGCAGCTGAGTTTGTGAACCTAAAGCAAGGGAAGATGACAGTGCAGGAGTATGCCTTGGAGTTCACACGCTTGTTCAGGTATGCATTTGAGATGGTGTCAGATCAGAGGGCCCGAGTGAGCCAGTTTGTGCATGGGGTAGCAGAGTACCTAGTCATGAGTTATCGGACCGCAATGCTTCATCGGGAAATTGACTTTGCTCGAATAGTCCTGTACGCCCGGAGATGAGTGAGCGGGAGAGAGAGGCCAAGAGGGCCAGGACTGATAGCTTCAGATTCTCCCAGCAGAGACTTAGTGGGCATCGTTAGCAGTCCCACTAGAGATCTTCAACCCCAGCGCCTTCGGCTATGAGTGTGCCGTCCATCTCCAGGCACGAACAGAGGGACGAGCATCAGGCTCGAGAGGTTAGAGTAGCAGACCCACAGAGATCATCCCTCCAGAGTGTAACAGAAGTGGCCGGAGACACACAGGGCAGTGTTTGGCGGGTACAGGTGCTTGCTTCGGGTGCAGGAAGCCCGAACATATGCTTAGAGATTTTCCAGCGGCTAGACAGGGTCATGATAGGGGCCGAGGCCCATCTTCCAGTTTAGCAGCCCCACTAGCACGCCCAGCTCAGCAGGGGGCATCTACTAGTACAGGTTGTGGATAGTGCCAAAATAGATTTTATGCCCTAGCATCCCGTCAGGAGCAGGAGGTCTCCGCAGATGTAGTCACTGGTATGTTATGAGTATTCCACCTTGATGTATACGCATTGTTAGATCCAGGGGATACTTTATCATTTGTGACGCCCTATGTTGCTAGTAGTTTCGGAGTCAGTCCCGAAATCTTATCAGAACCCTTCTCAGTCTCTACTCTAGTTGGTGATTAAGTTATATCTAGACGGGTGTATAGAAATTTCCTTGTCATAGTCCCTCAGAAAATCACCTTAGCAGATTTAGTAGAGTTTGCCATGATCGATTTTGATGTTATCCTCAGAATAGATTAGCTATTTGCATGCTATGCCTCAGTGAATTGTAGAACCATGCAGTAGAGTTCGGATTTCTGGGTGAGCCAGTCCTAGAATGGAAGGGTAGTTCAGCTATGCATGTAGGTCATTTCATTTCCTACCTTAAGGCCAGAAAGATGATTTCTAAGGGTTGTATGTACCATTTAGTAAGGGTTAAGGATGCTACATCCGAGACCCTGACTATCCAGTCAATTCCAGTAGTATGTGAATATCCATAAGTGTTTTCAAATGATCTACCAGGAATCCCTCCCAAGAGGGAAATCAAGTTTGGTGTTGACCTTCTTCCCGATATGCAGCCTATATCTATTACTCCTTACAGAATGGCTCCAGCTGAGTTGAAGGAGTTGAAGGAGTAGTTGAAAGATCTTTTAGAAAAGGGATTCATTAGACCTAGCAAATCCCCATAGGGTGCACCAGTTCTCTTTGTCCGCAAGAAAGATGGTTCTCTTCGTATGTGTATTGATTATCGGCAATTGAACAAGGTCACCATCAAGAAAAGGTATCCTCTCCCCAGGATTGATGATTTATTTTTCAAGCTTCAGGTGCTAAGTGCTTTTCGAAGATAGATCTCAGATCCGAATACCATCAGCTCAAGGTTCAGGAGAGTGACATCCCGAAGACAACCTTCAGGACTCGGTATGGTCACTATGAGTTTATAGTTATGTCTTTTGGACTAATGAATGCTCCTTCAGCTTTTATGGATTTGATGAATAGGGTGTTCAAGCCGTACTTGGATATGTTCATGATTGTGTTCATAGATGACATCCTTATATACTCTCGAAGCGATGAGGAACATGCCGCTCAACTGAGGGTGGTACTACAGACTCTTAAGGATCGCCAGTTGTATGCTAAATTCAGTAAATGTGAGTTTTGGTTGAACTCAGTGGCGTTTTTGGATCTTGTGGTGTCAAGTAAGGGTGTATAGGTAGACTCTCTAAAGATAGAAGCGGTGAAGAATTGTCCTAGACCGGTGAATCCTTCAGATATCAGGAGTTTCTTGGGTTTAGCTGGATGTTATCGAAGATTTTTTGAGGTGTTTTCATCTATTGCAGCACCATTTACCAGATTGACCCAAAAGAAAATGAAGTTACAATGGTCGGAGGCTTGTGAGAGGAGCTTCCAAGAGTTGAAGACTCGACTCACCTCAACACCGGTGTTAACCTTACCTGAGGGTACCAATGGGTTTGTGGTATATTGTGATACTTCAAGAATCGGCCTTGGGTGCGTATTCATGCATCATGATAAGGTTATAACATATGCTTCCAGGCAGCTGAAGGTTCATAAAAAGAATTATCCAACTCATGATCTTGAATTGGCGGCAGTAGTGTTTGCCTTGAAGATTTGGAGACACTATTTGTACGGGGTCCATGTAGATGTGTTTACAGACCACAAAAGCCTACAATATGTATTTACGTAGAAGGATCTAAATCTACATTATAGAAGGTGGTTGGAGATACTCAAGAATTATGATATGAGTTTCCTTTACCATCCGGGCAAGGCTAATGTGGTACCCGACGCTCTTAGTAGGCTTTCTATGGATAGTATGTCCCATGTAGATGACGGGAGAAAAGAACTGGTGAAGCATGTGCATCAGCTTGCACAGTTGGGAGTTCGTTTGGTTGACTCGACTGATGGTGGTGTTATTGCTTAGAATGGATCAGAATCATCCTTGGTAACTGATGTAAAATCTAGACAATACGAGGATCCTATTTTGGTGAAGTTAAAGGAAACGGTTCATAATAAGAAGGTAGAGGTCTTCTCCAAAGGGGGAGATGGTGTGCTTCAATATCAGGGTCGTTTGTGTGTTTCGGATGTTGATGATTTGAGAGATCAGATGTTGCACTAGGATCATGGTTCCGGATACTCTATACATCTAGGCAACACCAAGATGTACCATGACCTATGGGAAGCCTATTTGTGGAATGGCATGAAGAAGGACATAGCGGAGTTTGTGGCTAAGTGTCTGAATTGTCAACATGTGAAACTGGAGCATCAAAGACCGGGAGGTGTGCTTCAAGACATCAGTATCCCTACTTGGAAGTGGGAGGAAATCAATATGGACTTCATCACAGGGTTGCCTTGCACTCGTCGATAGTATGACTCCATTTGGGTGGTCATGGATAGGTTGACCAAAGCAGCTCATTTCTTGCCGGTCAAAACTACCTATTCAGCGGAGGATTATGCTAAATTATACATTAGGGAGTTAGTTAGGTTGCATGGAGTGCCCATGTCCATCATATCGGATATAGGTACTCAGTTCACCTCCTAGTTTTGGAAATCATTTCAAAAGTGACTTGGTACTCAGGTCAAGCTCAGTACAACATTTCACCCGCAAATCGATGGTTAGGTGGAGCAGATTATTCAGACTCTCGAGGACATGTTGAGAGTATGTGTGATTGACTTCAAGGGTAGTTGGGATGATCATTTTCCTCTCATTGAGTTTGGGTATAACAACAACTATCATTCCAGCATTCAGATGGCTCCGTTTGAGGCTCTCTATTGGCAAAGATGTAGATTTCCTATTGGTTGGTTTAAAGTCGGTGAGGCTGTGGTAATAGGTCCAGATTCAGTCCATGAGGCTATGGAGAAAGTTCAACTCATAAGGGATAGGTTGAAAACAGCTCAGAGTCGCCAAAATTCCTACGCGGATGTGAGGAGGAGAGATCTTGAGTTTGAAGTTTATGATTAGGTGTTTTTGATGGTATCCCCAATGAAAGGAGTGATGAGATTTGGGAAGAAAGGGATAATCAGTCACCGTTATGTTGGACCATATCGAATTATGAAATAGGTTGGCAAGGTGGCATATGAGTTGGAGTTGCTCTCAGAATTAGCTTCAGTCCATCCAATTTTTCATGTATCACTCTTAAAGAAGTGCTTGGGTGACCCGACTCTAGTTGTTTCGGCGAAGAGCGTAGGTGTGAAGGACAACCTTAATTATGAGGAGGTTCTGGTGGAAATACTAGATCGTCAGGTTTGAAAGCTAAGAAATGAAGAAGTATCTTCAGTCAAGGTTTTATGGAGGAATCAGCATGTTGAGGAAGCTACGTGGGAAGTCAAAGCAGATATGATGGATAAATACCCACATCTATTTCCTTCTGGCTCTATTTCAGCTTGAGGTATTAGTTTCCTCCTTAGTACTCTATTCCGTTTCATGTTTAGCTCATGTATCCTAGTTTCTTTCAATAAATGGATGTATGTGTGATTCGGGAATTCAGTTCAGTCATGTAGTTCAAATCGGAGCCAGTCACTCCATCAGTTTTCAGCATGTATGTTCAGTATTTGAGTATGATGATTGCATTTCTCTGCTTTTTAGTATGTTTTCCACATTTGAGGATGAATGTTCCTAAAGGGGAGATATTATAATACCTCAAAAATCCTAAGATCGGACCTAGGAGTTGAAATAGAGAAAATAGGATTTTCTGCACCAAGTCACAGGATGAGTCGTCCAGTGACCCATTAGGAACCCCAAAAGTCTTTAGGTGACTTGTGGGGAGAGCTGGCGGTTGGTTGAAAATTTTATGTTTGGGGTGACCACGGGTTTGACCATGAGTCATGGTCAGCCCCACGATCCGTTAAGTCACCCGTGGTCAAAGTTGGTTGAAGGAAGAAGGGAAGCAGGTAGTGTTGGCAACGACTGGTTATCACAAGTCGTTGGGTACACCACGAATCATGGTGTCCCTCGTGTTGACCCTCAAAGGAAGATTTGGAAGTGTTCATGACGAGAGGTGACCACGAGCCATGTTTAGGGGCACGACTCGTGTAGTCCCTCGTTGGGACTGGCAGTCTGATTTTTCCTACGAGTTTATTAAGCGCTTTTTCGTAATTTCTTTGTTCCTAAGGCCTAAACTATGTTGTTTTAAGCTCATAATAGAGTGTTTTGCAAAGGGTTAAGTCATTCTAAGCCTATCCTAATTCATGTATGCAAGTTTAGAGGGTTGGGAAGGTGATCAAGCCTAGTCTTTCAAAATTCTTCTTCAATTCTCTTTGAGTAATCAAGGAAGTGGTAGAATCAGATCCCTTCAGGTATGTAAGGCTATAAATGGGTGCAATAGTCCACACCCATGCCCAATTCCCTCTTAATTCATGAAATTCTATTGATGAATCTATGGAGTTTTTACCCAATGTGTGAATTTCCTAAGTTTTAAGCATGGGTATAATTTAATCATGTTTTGAATGTTGAAATATGATTAATGGGTAGATTTTACAATGTTTTCAATTATAAATTATGTTTTCAAGTATTGTAAATTATGATGCTCATCCATGAAAGTCCATGAAAGTTGAGATCTATGAAGTATGTGTACAAGCATTATGAGATGTTTATGAAAAATGTATGATTTCAAATACCCATGTCTATGCTCATGTTTTCAAAGAGAATCAAGTTGATTTCAAGCATCTTTAAGTATTGGGAAAGCCCATATGATCAAGTATATTTTACGATTTCATGAATTAGCTTACCACATGGTTTTGGAGTCAAGACTCCCATTAACTTTAGCTTGTAGTATGGTTTGGTCCAAGGCTCCTAATGTTATGATTTCAGATTATGCATGTATGTTATTATTGAGATTATTCACTAGACGATGGTCAGCTTTATTGAAAAACGATGGAGAGAATATGTATGTTTTTGGGAGTAATGTCTAGCACTGAGTATGCTAAGGGTTAGTCAACCCTATGCCTCAAAAGTACGCGCCAACGTAGGTATGATCAGATTATTTAGGACCTCCTTTGGAGCTTCCCCTGACCCAAGGGGCCTTGAGCTTGATATCGATATCATGGTAGTATCCTTAACCCTGGCAAAACTTTGGACGGCTCTGCCCACTTGAGTGTGATAGTCGGGACCACGTAAATTCTAACGTGGTATGTCGGTTATATGACGAGCGTCCCATTGTTCCTCATGATTTTAGTTATGCATGTACATCAGTCATGATATTATGTTTTCAGCAGGTTTGTCCCAATGTTCAGTTTTACTAATGATTATAAGTTTTTCAACTTTGGGTCATTCGATTCAGTTATGATGTTCAGTTATATTCAGATCATGATTTCAGAAAACAACATGCAAGCCCTACTCTCAGAATCTTATCTTAATTATGTTTTGCAATATGCTTGATTTATGATTTTACTTAGCGGTTTTACGTACCTTGCATACTTGGTACGTTCCATGTACTGACCGTATACTCTATGTTGGATTATTTTATGATACAGACCCCGGTATTGAGACTCAGTCCCGCCGCTAGTTAAACTTCTGGAGTTAGCACTTCTCAGTATCAGTTGGTGAGTCCTCATCTTGCAAGTGCCCTTTTTATCAGTTGTATTTCGCCTTTTCAATTTTTAGACAATAGCGAGTTAGTTCGGGTCTTGTCCTATCAACTCATCAGTATTAGAGGCTTTTGGACATAGATGTATTCAACTTTAGAATTATGTATGAACTCTGATGTTGTGTTTTGTTTAGACTTCGGCTATGTTATTCATGATGATCTTCCGCTTATCTATGATTGAGTTAGATGTATGTTCATGCCATCAGTTGACTTGGAGCCTCTCGGGATTTCTTGTCCCGTGTCTTGATCCAAACCTATGTTTGGGTTGTGATAGTCTACCTGCGAAAACACAAGTGGAATGCAGATACTAGCAGTTAAATGTTGCTGCTTTATCTTGTTTGCAATCCAATTCCTTTTCTTTTCTTAGCCTATGGGAGATGCTTTCCATTATTTTCTATTAGAAAAAACACAAAAAAAAGAGTTTGATTTTTGTTTTGTGGCACTCACATCGTTTTGGAGAAACATGTCTTCATTCAGGCACCAAGACAAAGGGAAAGCTCCAACCTCTAGCAAAGGTGATGAGTTGGTAATTTACCAACTCATTAAGCTTTTAAGCATGAGCTTTTGTTTTGTTTTCACATCTATTAGGAAGGTTTTATGCCTTTTCTATTTAATTTTGTAGGTATTGAAATTAGACAAGGAAACTAGAGGAATTGAACAAAAAGCACTCTGCTAGAGGTAGGGCTGGGTATTGGGCCGGGACGAACCGATAGTCCAATCCCGTCCCACTATATTAACGGGTCGGGAAGGGACGGGATAAATGAGAAAAACAGGATGAATAATAATTTT
>JACEIK010001727.1:156230-205398 GCA_018107945.1 Datura stramonium | reverse complement strand
ATTATCGAATATTTATTTGAATCTATAAGTTTATTTAAATTTTTGTAAATAATAAAGATATAATACAACAGATAATGAAATTGAAAATTAAGGCTAAAAGCTAAAAGCCTTTAAATTTATTCATATAAAAGTTAAAATAATATCAGAAAAATTTGTATATAATTTATAAATATTAGTAGAGCGCCTAATCTACGCAGCCACCTTCTAGAAAGGGTTCTATTTGGATTAAGCAGTTAATATAATATTAATATCTGTACATTTTCATAAAATCTCTTTCTAATTCTTCTATTTGTTGAGACGAAATATTTTCCGGCACTGGAATAGATTGTTGTCGGTCTTGTGCTTTCATGTCATCATCATTGTTAATTGCTGACTCCAGAAAAGCTTCTTGCTGGGAAGTTAACTTCGATAGCCCGTGATTTCTTTACTCCGCGTTGATCCAATCTCTGAATGTTATAGATACCTCCAAGTTATCTTCTGCTAGTGAATATTGATAATCTCCAAGTTGAAATCTTGCCGCGCTGAAAGCGGCCTACGAAGCAATAGATAATGCTTGAATAGTTGGCATGTCCTGAACCATCTTGATAAGCATTGAAAATACGCTGCCACGAGCCCTCCACCAACTCAGAATGTATGTTGTGCTGTCAGCGGCAATTGTAACATTGATGTTACACCCCGTGAAATGTTAATGATTAGTAGGCGTACGCGTGAATTTGTGAAAAGTAAAGAGAGCTTGACGCATGTGAGAAAAGCCTCGGAAGAAGGGTCGGGCGAGGCCAGGTCGCGAGTAGCCAACGTGACGTGCCAGGAGGGCTAGCACCCTGGGAAGCACGGCACAAAACCCTCCCTAGCGCGTTGGCCAACATGAGGCACACCCGTCCACCGCCCTACACTTATATATATACTTCCCTTGTTCAATTTTAAATCATTTGTAAAGTATCCTTCGGCCAGAGGTGAGAGAGCACGCAATTTTCAATTAATCTTCGTCAAATTACGCTACGAAACGCCTTTCAAATGCAAATTAACTTTGAGTAACGAGTTCTAGGCCTACGGGAAGCATTTATATGGATTTATTTCTTGAAAATTCTCTCGGCATACCAGAACTCCGCCAAAAGTTGTTAGAATTACTTCGAATTGACTCCTAAATGGCCACAGGCATTAGGTAAGCGTTTCTCCCTTCTAAACTCTCGAGAAATTGTAGGTTTTCAGTCGAGTTATTCGAAGTTCGATAGTAGTTGTTATTATTGTCGAAAGTTATCATTATTTGTTGAATATAGTATTGAAATTAGCCCTATTCTCTCAGCATAAGGGTTGTAGTTGGGTGGAATTGTTACGCCCCACCTTGGGAGGCATGACTGACACCTAGTGCCACACTGGAGTCTGACTGACCTAGCTAGGCATTTGCACGTCTGGTGCAAGCCTGCAACTTAACTCAAAAAAATAATGGGCTATATCTTGGCCGTAAACACAGACCTCGGCCGACAAGGCCTCATAGCCACCTGTAAAAGAAATAGCTAACCAGCAATAGGAAAATAAAGGGAATCCTATGCGGGCCGATAATACCACCATGATGTCTAGTTATAGCTGAAATGTAAATCAGGCACTAAACTATGCTAAGGTTGACAAGGCCACTATATAATACCATCACACGAAATAAATCATATATATAGGACATACACGACCAACAACAAACTAACCACAGGGAACTGTAAAATATGCAAGCCTCTCAAAGTAGAATATTGATCGAGACAGGGCCCCGATCTACCCATACTATACAATCAAAAGAAGAAACCTTCTAACTGATCAGCTCTGGAGGAGGGGAGCTAACTATACTGCTGACTCGGGCTGGAAGTTAAGAAGGTACAGATTCGTGTCTATCCACACCTGTAGGCAAGTAATATAGTGCCCCAAGATAGGCATCAGTACAATATGTACCGAATATGTAAGGCAATAACTGAAAGTAACTGAATAAAGCTTAAGATGAAACTTAAAGTAATTGAGTGACAAAGATAGAGGTATAACCTGTATAACTTAACTTCCTGCTGTCTAATTTAATAGTAAATAGTGCAAATAAGAATCTTACCTGGCCGCCATAAGCCGGAAGGTACAATCAGCACAGAATAACCCACTCGGGGCCCTAGCGAACACACTTCAATCTATATACCCCTAACAAGGTCAAAACGAGTCAACTAATAACTATATCCGTTCTACCAGTCCCCTGGGTCTGCAATTGAGCTCGCTCAGCCCCTAAACTGTAGTTGTGTCTAATTCCAGTGTACTCCTAATGTCTGCACCCAAGCTCGACGTAGGTGTGGTGTCGATACGACACAAAAATAGTCCATCCATGGAAAGGACTGTATAAGTTCCTTGGAACTCATTTTTGTACCTATTGGATGACATACCACTCCTTGGAGCAACGTCATCTAGTCCCTGGCGAGCAACGACACAGCTAGTAACCTTGGGGGTTGGTTATGGAAGGCTATACATGGAAAAGTCAATCCCAAACTAAACATAGAGTACTAGTCTCAGCTAATAGCAACAACTAATCATAATAGATATACTTATGGCTCTCTTACTGGGATTCAGTCTGTATTATAATACTATAGAAACTAACTTGTCGAAGGAATTCGCCTTAACATACCTCGATCGCCGATTCCTGATTAACTGGCGAGTTTCAATTCTTATTCAACAACTCTTTCCAACTGTAACTGTATTATTGGGAGAATGAGATTAGTTTTAGCACTAAATTAATTAGAAATGATAACTTTTAATACTAATAGCAACTATACTTTAACTTCACAAAATACGACCGAAAATGTATAATTTTTCGGGAATTCAAAAGGGAGAAATGCTTACTTGAAGCCTGTGACCATATAGGAATCAATTTGGAGCAATTCTGATCACTTCTACTCGGTGGAGTTCCAATTCACCGGGCATATTTAGAGAAACTAACTCCATTGTAATGCTCCCTGTAGGCTTATAACCCAATACCTGAAGTTAATTTGAATTTGGACGGCATTTGGAACCGTATTGGAAAGGAAATTACTTGAAAATGTCATATTTGTCATTCTCTGGACGAGGGTCTATTTATTTGATATAATACCAAATGATTCAATTAAACTTATATAAAACTTAGGCGGTGGACACGGGGTCTGTGTCACGGACCCCAACTCAACAATCTTGGGCCGTGTCACAGAGCCCATCGCGGAGGGGGAGGGTTCGTGACATGTTGCCCTCTTGGAAGCTTGTCCAGCCTTCTCCCTTGCAACCTCAATTCCGTGCCCGTTCGACCTTTCCCCGATCCCTTTCTCGTATCTGTCGTACTCTAAAACTCTTGACTAATGTACGAATATGCTGACTACACGTTAGGATCTTACGGGGTGTAACATCCTCCCCCCCTTAGGAACATTCATCCTCGAATGTCAACTTCAACTTAAAGGAGTTTAACTCTTTAAACTATTATTCTGGAAAAATTTTGGCAGAGTTTTCCCTGTAATATAGACTACATGAAAACCCTAAAATGCAGAAAAAGTCCAATACAGGCACCTCACATGACACTATAAGAACTATTTCACAATAGAATGGTAGTCAAGTGAACAATATAAATAACAAAAACCATAAAATATTAGTTGAAAAACAAACTTACCTTAACGCATAGTCTGGACTAACCGTGAAACAGATGAGGATATCTGGATCTCATGTCGTCTTCAGCTTCCCATGTCATCTCTTATTTATTCTTGCTTCTCCACAGTACCTTAACAGAAGCGACATCTTTGGTCCTCAACCTATGAACGTGCCGATCTAATATGGCCACTGGAACATCTTCTTAGGCCAAATCTTCAGTAATTTGGACATCCTCAACTGGCACAACTCGAGATGGATCCCCTATACACTTCCGCAACATCGATACATGAAAGACCGAGTGAACAAACTCTAACTCTGGAGGAAAATCTAACTCGTACCCCACCTGGCCTATTCTTTCGAGGATCCGATATGACCCAATAAACCTTGGGCTAAGCTTTCCCTTTTTACCAAAACTCATTACGCTCTTCATTGGCAAATGTTTCAGAAATACCCAATCGTCTACATTGAATTCCAGATTTATATGCCGCACATCAGAGTAAGATTTCTGGCGACTTTGGGCTGTCAATAAGCACTCTCTGATAAGCTTTACCTTCTCCTATGTTTGGTGGATCATGTCTGGTCCAATTAATTCTGATTCTCCTACCTCGAACCAACCAATAGGAGACCTGCATTTCCACCCATATAAGGCCTCGTACGGCGCTATCTGAAATGCCTAATGGTAACTATTATTGTAAGCAAATTCAATAAGGGGTAAATGTTCACACCAACTGCCCCCAAAGTCTAACACACACACTCACAACATGTCCTTAAGTGTCTGAATTGTACGTTCTGCCCGTTTGTCTGAGGATGGAATGCTGTACTCAAGTTAACCTACATTCCTAAGCCTCTCTGAAATGACTGCTAGAATCTAGCTATGAATTATGCTCCTATGTCGAAAATGATTGATACTGGGACACCATGTAGTCTAACTATTTCCCTGATATATAACTTGACGTAGTCCTCGACCGAGAAAGTGGTCCTAGTTGGCAGAAAATAAGCTGAATGTGTCAATCTATCAACAATCACCCAGATGGAATCAAATCTACGTGTGGTACGGGGTAATCCTGTCACAAAATCCATATTGATTGCTTCCCATTTCCACATAGGCACTTCTATTTCCTGTGTCAATCCGCCGTGTTTTTGATGTTCAACCTTTACCTGCTGGCAGTTAGGGCATTGTGCTGCAAATTCTGCTACACTCTTTTTCATTCCAGGCCACCAATAAATTTCTTTTATGTCATGATACATTTTTGTCGAACCCGGGTGAAGAGAGTAACGAGAGTAGTGTACCTTAGCCATAATCTGCTGGCGAAGCCCTGCTACATCTGGAATGTAAAGGCGACCGCTGACACTCAGGACCCCGTCTTTAGTTACCTCAAAAGCTGATACTTCCACCTATTGTACCTTATCTCTAAGCTGTGCTAAATGAGGATCTTCATACTGGTATTGTTTTACCTCCACTACTAGGGACGATACTGCTATATTCTAAATTATAGCCCCATTGTCTCTTGAGTCCACTATTCGGACGGTTAAGCTGGCTAACTGGTGTAATTCTCGGGCCAGTTCTACTGTTCGAGCCTTAAATGTTCCAAAATCCCCATGGATCTATGACTAAGGTCATCTTCTACAATTTTAGCCTTTCTTGGATGATACAAAATGTTCATGTCATAATCCTTCAACAGTTCTATCCAGCGACACTGTCGTAGATTCAACTCTTTCTGAGTGAAAATGTACTAGAGGCTTTTATGGTCAGTGAAAATATATACACGGATGCCATACAGATAGTTCCTCCATATTTTCAAGGCATGAACTACTGCAGCTAACTCCAGATCGTGCGTGGGGTAATTCTTTTCATGCTTCCTCAGCTGCCTCAAAGCATAAGCAATTACCTTACCATGTTGCATCAGAGCACACCCTAACCAAACACCTGATGCCTCACAATACACTGCATAACCCTCTGAACCTTCTAGCAAAGCTAACACTGGTGCTGATGTCAATTTATTTTTCAACTCCTAAAAACTCTATTCACATGCCTTAGTCTAGTGAAACTTGACCGCTTTCTAAGTTAACTTGGTCAAAGGTGCTGATAAAGTAGAAAACCCCTCTACAAATCTTCTGTAGTACCTAGTTAATCCCAGAAAACTACGTACCTCAGTTGGAGTTATAGGTCTAGGTCATGTCTTTACTGCCTCAATCTTTTGTGAATCAACCTGAATACTAGCATCTGACACAATATGTCCCAAAAAGGCTACAGAGCTCAGCCAGAGCTCACACTTATAAAATTTTGCACATAATCGGCGATCCCTGAGAATCTGGAGCTCTATTCACAAATGATCTCAGTGTTCTGCCTCTAAATGGGAATACTCCAGAATATCATCAATAAATACTATCACAAACAAGTCTAGATACGACCTAAGATGTTGTTCATCAGATCCATAAATACCGCTAGAGCATTTGTCAATCTGAAGGACATGACTAGGAATTCAAAGTGGCCATACCTAGTCCTGAAAATAGTCTTTGGAATATCTCTCTCTCGAACCCGCACCTGGTGATACCATGATCTTAAGTCAATCTTGGAAAAGTGTCTCATCCCTTGTAGCTGATCAAACAAATCATCTATTTTGGGAGTGGGCACTTGTTCTTGATAGTAACCTTATTTAGCTGCCGTTAATCTATACACATGCAGAGGGAGCCATCTTTTTTTCTTACAAACAAAACGGTGCACCCCACGGAGAAGCACTCGGCCTGATAAAGCCCTTATCTAGTAGATCTTTCAACTGATCTTTCAATTCTCTGAGATCTATAGGAGCCATTCAGTATGGAGGGATGAATATGGGGCTGAGTGCCTGGTAGTAAATCCATAGAAAAATCGATTTCCCTTTCTGGGGGAATACCAGGAAGTTCATCTGGGAACACATCTGGAAATTCATTGACAGCTGGAATGGACTGAAGAGTCAGGGATTCTACTTGGATATCTTGAACCCTGGCAATATGATAGATGCATCCCTTTGCTATTAACTTTCTCGCCCGAATATAACATATAAACCTATCTTTTGTCGTGTCTCATTTCCTTTCCACTCCCATATTACCTCCCCTAGAAAGTGGAATCAAACAGTCTTGGTCCAACATTCTACATTGGCGTAACATGGTGCTAGCCAATCCATACCCATAATTGCATCAAAGTCAATCATTTTTAGTTCCACCAAATCTACTAAATTCTGGCGACCAATAACCTCTACTATGCAACCGCGGTAGATCCTTCTAGCTATAATAGAATCACCGATGGGTGTAGACACTGAAAAGGGTCGCTGAAGCAATTCTAGCATTATATCAAACTTTCAGGCTACTAATGGAGTAACATAATAAAAAGTGGAACCCAGGTCTATGAAAACATAAACTAAATGAGAACAGATGTCCAACATACCTATCACAACATCCGACATTGATGTTTGCACCTCGGGCACCAGGCTCGACGGGGGTATGGTGCAGATACAACATAAAAATAGTCCAACCATGTAATGGAATATATAAGGTCCTCGTACCTCATATTCGTCCCTCACAGAAGGCATACTTCTCTTTGGAGAAACATCATCTAGTCCCTGGCGGGAAACAACACAACTAGTAACCCTTGGGTTGGTTATGGAAGGCTAGGGAAAAGTCAATCCCAAACTAAACATCGAGTACTGGAGCTAATAGCAGCAACTAATCACAATAAATATACTTCTGGCTCTCTTACTGGGATTCAATTTGTATTACCTATAGAAACTAACTTGCCAAAGGAATAAGCCTTAATATACCTCGATCGCCAATTCCTGATTAACTGGCGAGTTTCAATTCGTATTCAATAGCACTTCCAATTATAATTGTATTACTAGGAGAATGAGATTAGTTTCAGTACTAAATTTGGCAGAAATGATAACTTTTAATACTAATTGCAACTATACTTCAACTTCACAAAATACAGTCGTAAACGTATAATTTCTCGAGAATTCAGAAGGGAGAAATGCTTACTTGAAGCTTGTGACCGTATAGAAATCAATTTGGAGCAATTATGATCACTTCTACTCAGCAGAGTTCCAATTTGCCGGGCGTATTTCAAGAAACTAACTCCGTAGTAATGCTCCGTGCAAGCTTATAACCTAATACATGAAGTTAGTTTGAATTTGGACGGCGTTTGGCGGCGTATTTGGAAGGAAATTACTTGAAAATGTCATATTTTTCATTCTCTGGATGAGGGTCTGTTTATTTGAGATAATACTACATGATTCAATTTAACTTATATAAAACTTGGGAGATGGACACGGGGTCCGTGTCATGGACCCCAATGCAACAATCTTTGGCCATGTCACGGAGCCCATCGCAGAGGGGGAGGGTCCGTGACACGTTGCCCTTTTGGTAGCTTGTCCGGCCTTCTCCCTTGCAACCTCGATTCCGCGCTCGTTCGACCTTTCCCCCGGCCCTTTCTCATATGTGTTGTACTCTATATCTCTTGACTAACGTATGAATATGCTAACTAAACGTTAGGAGCTTACAGGGTGTAACAGGAACTGCTGTTTACAAGTTGAAACTCGCTAGTTAAATGAAAGTCGGCGTTCGAGGTATGTTAAGGAGAATTCCTTTGGAAAGTTATTCCTATCGTATTGTAATACGACCTAGATCCTTGTAAGGAAGCCAAAAATATGAATATTATGGTTTGCTGCTACTATTAGTTTGAGATTAGCATTTTCTGTTTAGATTGGTACTGACCCTGCCCTATATAGCTTTCTGTTGTCCAACCTCAGGGTTACTAGCTATGTCATTCCCTACAGGGCTGTATGGATCACTCCAAGGAACTATATGTTGTCCCAAGGGACTATGTTGAGGCCCAAAGGCCATATTACAGTCCATTCAATGGTTGGACTATTATTTTTATGCCATATCGGTATCACAGACCCTCGTCGAGCCTAGTGCCCAGGGTGCAGTTGCAGGAGTCTGCCAGACTTAGACTTATCTACAGGAGCCGAGCGGGCTCAGGTGCAGACCCAAGGGACCGGTAGGTTGGCTATAATTACATGTTGACTCATTTTGACTTTGTTAGGAGTATATAGATTAAAGTGTGCTCACTAGGGCTTATGAAGGGCCTCGAGTGGGTTATTTCGTGCTGGTTGTACCTTTCGGGCTTGTGGGGGCCAGGTAATGTTTTTGGTTGCCTTATTTATTGTTAGTTATACAACCGGTTGTAGGGAATGCAGGTGGTATCTCTTATATTTCCTATTGAATTGTTTTCAGTTGTATTATCATTATTATTCAATCGCTTTGGTTTACTTGTCTTGTAATGCGTACATATTTTACTAAAGCCCATCTTTGGGGTCTTTGCATTACTTACTAGCGGTACGGTTAGATGCATTGATTACCTCCTAATTATCAGGCGAGTTAGCAGTCTAATCAGCTCCTTTACTCTGGGTTGTTAGTTAAGCGTTTGCTCTTTGTTATGCGAGTTTATGGGTAGGTGAGGTCTTGTCGGCCATTATTCCCACTCTTAGAGGCTTGTAGGGTTATAGAATCCTAATTGTTGGTTTGGTTGTTGGGGCCTATGTATGTTTATTTTGTGTAATGGCCGTGTGGGGCCCTAGTTAGCTTTAGTTAGCATCCTTGTTGGTTGAAGTATAGTTATAACTTCTTGTTTTCATTATGGTATAACTAGACATCATCAGGTAGTCTTGTCGACCCGCATAGGATCCCCTGTATTGCGTGTTGTTGGTTAGCTATTTTCTTTTTTACAGGTGGCTATGTGGCCTTGTCGGTCGGAGGCTGTGATTATAGTCAAGATATAGCTCGTTGTTTTCTTAATTTGAAGAAGCGGGCATACTTTTAAAAGTGCATAAGCCTAGTCGGTCGGTGTAGACCCTGTATGGCACCGAGGTGCCGGTCGTGCCTCTAGGTGGGGTGTGAAAACATGGTATCAGAGCAGGTCGTATCTTATGGAGTCTAGAAGCCTTGTCTAGTAGAGTCTTGTCTATGGGCGTGTTGTGCCCCACATTCCATATCTGAGCTACGGGGGCATAATGGCGTGGTTTCCTTCTTCTCCTTTGATAGATCTTTGTGAGCTATGTTTTATAGGGTTGAGTCCTAAGCTTACCTTATTCTTTTTATCTACAGAGAAATGTAAGACGCGACAGACTACAACCAGTCCAGAAGTTAGATGCTGCAGTAGGAGAGAAGGCACTAGTAGGCACCCCGGTGAGCCATCAGTTTGAGGGCAATAGGGAGACTTTATCTCGATCTCTGAGCAATCTCCTCCATGCCAGGAATCCTCTAGGAAACAGACATGTCGACACCACCTCCAGTAGTTCCTATACTTATACCATCTGACTAGGAGGTTAGGAGCGTTGTCTATATATTGGCTCGTATTATGGCGGCTCGGTGCCGGCCCAGTAGTACCGATGGTTTGCGAGATTTTCGGGAGGACCCAAAAGTTCAGTGCAAGAGTTCTTTACCTAAATTATAGGGGGTTCATAGGATGGACTGGGAAGAGGACCTCAAGACTTCCTGGACTAGTTACAACGGATTTTTTAGGGTGATCATGCTACGCCATACAGTCGGTTGAGTATCGATATTTTGATTATGGGACATAAACGGTGTTATGGTACGGAAGTTTGGGAGAGGTCCCGAGGTAGAGACGCTCCCCCTACAACTTGGTCAGTTCTTAAAGGCTTTTATGGATCACTACTTCCCGTGAAATTCGACGGGCACAGGTAGATCGGTTTGCACACAGGTAAGGCTCGATGAGTCTCACGAGGAATATGCTATGAGATTTGATTCCTTGGCCAGATATGCACTGCAAACTTTTGTAGACACTATGCTAGCCAGAGTACACCAGTTTATTATGGAGCTACTTCCAAAATTATGTGGAAACTTGTTCCACAGCTACTCTACGGGAGGACATGGACATTGCCCATATTCGGGATTTCGCTCGAATATTGAGGGGATTAGGCGGTGACGACGGAGATAGAAAGAATAAATCAAGAGCAGCGGCGTAGGGCCAGACCCGGTGACATGCAAGAAGAATTTTTAGGGAGGGACCTAGGCCACGAATATCAAGAAGGCCACCCAGACCCCACCTCCCACGGCAGGTGGTGATCAGGAGAATCGATCCAGGACCGGCAAGGCTCACGGGCATCGGGTTCTCCAGGCCGAAGGGGGTCGAGATCATAGCACGCCCACTGTGCCACGTTGTGTTATTTGCACTCGACACCATTTTGGGGCGTGCAGATATGGTTCTACTTCTTGCTACACTTATGGACAAGAGGGGTCACATAATGACGGATTGTCCAACTAGAGTCGGGGTGATCGGGGCCAAGCGAACAAATATAACACCACAGATAATTTGAGTGATAAAATTGTGCTATTGAGGTAGGACTAAGAGTACCTAATAAGATAAGAAGGAAGTGTTATGATTTATTTGAATCACTCTATGATTGATCTTGGGCAGAATTATATGCCCAAGTGATACTCAAATGCTTCATTTCATCTTGTTTATCTATCGTTATTTGTACATTCTCATGTGATTTATAGTTAAAATGTGAATTTATACTAACCAACATGATTAGTGTTGCTTTGCAGGAAAAATGTAATTTTAGGAAGCTAAGATGCATGTTGGGAGAATCGGGAATGGACTCGGAGACGAGCGTGGAAAAGGTCAAGGAAGCGGCAAATTAAAGGGGCTCAAGCGTGGAGCCATGTCCACTTGTACCATCGGAGGCATTGCCGGATGAGTTGGTGGCAAGTTCCAGTGTAGGTCCGCATTGCCTCCGTGGCACTTTGGGAATATTTACTTGGAACATCAATTCCGATGGGAGTTCGCGTCGGCGCCATGGCACGTTGGCCAAGCCACGCGTTGCATCTTGGTGGCTTGTTGAGGAGCAAAGGTTTGAATAGAATTCCGATGAGTCCGCTATTTTCTCCGTGTTACGGGCGGTGCTCATGATGCACTCCGTGACACGTTGCTTATTATTTAGGAAAATTCCCACTAGTATAATAGAACACTTAGGTTTTTATTTTATTCATTCGACTTAGTTGAGCAAGGGCGTGGAGTTACGGAGTAGTTGAGGGACAAAATCTTAGGGTTCTTCTCTATCTCTTTCTCCTTTATTTCAATTGTTTGTATGATTTATACTTATTTGATGATGTTTAATCCACAAATGAGTGTCTAAATTCACTTCTTGCTGAGGTTAAGAACATTTGTAGTGGAATGTAATTGTTGATCATTTGATTTTTCATCTTTTCTTCCATGGTTGTTCTATTAATTCTTGTTCTTACTGCATTAATGTTTGGCAATGTTAAAATATATCTAAAAAGTCTGGTTTCATATCGAAAGAGAAAGAAATTGGAAAGTTGTAAATTGGTAGGATATGATCTCTTCATAGTTTGAGAAAATTGAAATTGATTTACCTTCAAAATAGAAATATATACGAAAGTCGTATTAGTCAATTACGGAATCGGTTTTGTATGGCTTGAACATGAATTTCTTTTTATCACAGAAATGTAGGTGGAAGGTTCATGATTCTTAAGTTGGGTTGAATACGAAAGTTTTAATCCATGGCAATAATTCTTGACTAGCAACCGAGAAGAAAGATTAGCCAATTTGTATCAATAAATTACTTCCATGTTCGTTTTAGCCTCGGCTTGCTCATTACTATAGTTCAGACTCACTTTACAATTTTGTCTTAGATTAGTATAATTTAGGAAACAAACTCTCAAAATCTTCTTGAAACTGTTGTCTGCATTTTAGAGTTAAGAGTTCATTAACTCTTAATTCGATTATTACCTTGGTCAGTCCATAGGATCGATACTTGACTTACTTTAGCCATTTTACTACTTGTTCGACAACGTGCACTTGCGTGTAGTTGCGAAACGATCCGAACAAGTTTTGGCGTCGTTGCCAGGGACTGGAAATTGGTAAAATTGTTTTCTTAAGTGTTAGTTTACGATTTCTATATTAGTGTCGACAACTTGATCTTTGTCTTTTGCGGAATCTTTGATTTCTTTTGAACACTGGCAAGAGACAAGGAGCTGGTGGATTCATACTTAGAGCCGGAAGGTGAATTCCATCGTCAAGGAAGGCTCTGAGAAAAAAGGCTGGAGGTTCTCGAACGGACAATCTGGAGCAACCACTTGAATCTACCACTTGTAGGGCGGTGTTAGTGCCCGAGGAAATGGAAGCTAGGCCGGTTCGCGAAGTGCTTCACATGCTAACAACGTTACATCAAGCATTCGCAAGAAACTAGGCCAGGAGGCAGGTTCGAGCTGAAACAGAATATGAATTGCAATTGCTGCACACCGGCGCGGGCAATTCACGGGTCTCCCTCACGAGGATCCACAACAACATCTCCAAAACTTTTTGGAGATAAGTAGCACTGTCCCGGCGGAGTATCATCCGATTACGTCAGGCTTACATTGTTCCTATTTTCACTCTTGGGAGAAGCAAGAGGTGGTTGAAGAAAGCTGAAGCCACCTAATTCCATCACCACTTGGGGATGATCTTGCATGGAAATTTTGATACGGTTCTTTCCATCCCGGTAAAAGCTTGACAAGACTTAGATGTAAGATTCTAAGTTTTAAACAAAGAGATTGAGAATCTGTATCAAACTTGAAAAGATTCAAATCTATGTTGCGGGATTGTCCTCACCATCACCAATCCAATGATGTGTGGTGCATACTTTCATAGAGGGTTTGGAACCCCTTTTGAAAATTTTCTAGACTCGGCGGTAGGGGACAAGCATTAGAAAAGACTTATGAGGAGCTATATACTTTGTTAAACCGTATTTCGCAGAAATCCAAGAGTGGAATGCGGACTCTTCCTGAAAGAGAGAACCCAAGGGAAAGCTGGCAGAGGTCTTGGAAGTGGATGGTTTACAACTATCATTCACGAATGGCTGCGTTGCAAGATCAACTCAACACCCACTTCAACAACATGAGCTTGAATCAATCTCAAGCTCCAGTTAATGTAGTGCAACAAATTTGGTGTGAAGTATGCAGTAGTAATGAACACTAAGCTGAGTGTTGTGGTGCAAATCCTGATTCGGTGAACTTTGTTGTGGTAATGTACAAAGAAATAATCACCAACGGTATGACAACTACAACTCTATTTGGAGGAATCATCCGAATTTCCTCTGGGGTGGCCAACAGACCATCAGGGGCAAAGTTCGAGTCAGGGGCGCAGAGAAATCAAGGAGGGAAGCAAGAACTATCAGTCTCAGCTCTGAAGCAAGCAATGCACCTCCTCCCGCACCATCACCCAACATTGAGGAAATGTTTAAAACGATGCTAGCTAACCAAGCTCAATTGCGGGCGACTATGTGAAATTGGCAGCCGATGTAAAGAAACAATCAGTTAGCTACAAAGGCGCTGGAGTACGATTTGGGCAATAGGCGGAGCTCAAAACACCGGTAGGGGAGGACTACGCGTGACTTGACTAGAACCCCAAGAAGTAAATGCGATGACCACAAAGGAGTGGTTTACAACAAGGAGGTGGAACCGAGAGGAAAGACCCTCAGCAGTCGAGAGCAGAATGAGAGGAACACGATGATGAAAGGAATTGAAGAAGAAGGAAGTTGAACCGAGAAAGACCACCGCGTTCCCTCGAAATTGAGAAACACAAGGAGGAAGCGTGTTTCAAAAGTTAATGGAAGTCTTAAATAGGTACACATTAATTTACCTCTTTATTGATGTTTGCAGGGAGTGCCAACCTACCCAAAATATATCAAGGACATCATGGTGAACAAAGCGGGTTGACGGAGTACGCTACGGTGGCGCTTACCGGAGAGTGCACTTCAGGATACAAAATAGGTTGCCCACAAAGCTCCAAAAGCCACAGGGCTTTACAATCCAAATTACAATTGGGCAAAGTATCCCGAGCTCGCGGATCATGCGATTTGGGAGCGAGCATTAACTGATAAAGACATCGGTGTTCGAAGTTGGAAATTTGGGCAGTCCTAGACCAGCTATAGTGATCTTGCGGCTAGCGGATCGTTCTTTGGCCAGACCGGATGGCATTGTGGAGGTTGCTGGTGCAAGTGGGCTCCCTTATCTTCGATGAATTTTGTTGTCTTTGGTTGGCCAGGATGCGGAAGTCCCACTTATTTTGGAATGACCTTTCTTGGCAACCAGGAAAGCATTGATTGATGTAGCTGCGGGGTAGCTAACTATGCAGGCACATGACAAGGTGGAAATTGTTTGTGTGGCCAAGGCCATGAAGCTTCCGGCCGTGTATGAGGAACTTTCAACGATCAACGTGCTTGATCAAGCGATATTGCTCGGTTGTTGATTCACGAGCTAGGTGGGAAAACCACCGATGGAGGACCCAAAACTGGAGTTGGCAAGAAGATCAAAGTGTGCATTCCCGGTTAATGGGCATCGGTGTAAGCATGATATGGGTGGGGGCGTTGTTCGGAAAAAAACGTCCGTCACCTAGAGGATTTATTGAGCTTTAATGGCGTGAGCCGCGGCCCCGGTAAACCAGGCACTGCAGGGCAACATGAGGAAATTGTTGTAATAGATCGTAGAATTAGTTTTTTTAAAAAAAAAGAAAACACTTAAAATCGAATTAAATATCTAAAAAAATTAAAAATATTTTTAAAAACTATTAAATTGACAAGTTTAAAAGAATAAAAATTTACCATTTAATATATACCAATTTCTTGTTGTGAGAGTAATTTCAAGTTGAACGGAGGGCAAAAATGCAAAAAGCGAAAAGGATCATAAAGGAAAAATCGAGGTGAGAAAAATAATAAAAGTGGAAAAGCAGTGAGCCTACACGATGGCTCATGTCCCGGAGGAGGGCCTTCGCGTTACCCTCGTGACACGTTGAGGTGTATTTTGGAATTTTTAAAAATTCCAGAACACACCCACGCGATGGCTTCGTGTCACGGAGGGGTGCTCCGCATTACCCTCCGTGACACGTTCAAATGTGACAGCGTCGGGTCACGCCGGGTCACCGGGTAACCGCGAAAAACCCTCCTTTAACCTTGAAATCCCCTCATTTTCCCCATTTCCGCTCCCTCCCGCGACAAACACGCCCCGAAATTCCCCTAATGTGACACGAACCTAGGATCAAAGTTTCTTCAACTTTTCTTCGATATCATCGAATTAAAGGTATGTTCTTGAACTTAACCTCAATTTTAAGCCTAAATTTTTGATTTTGAGCATGTGAGGGTGTGTAAACCTTGCCTAAGTGTAAATTTGAGCTTGAATTCTTTTAGAAAGTTTATTGTTGATTGATGTTAGTAGTATCGATTTACCTTACGATTATATGAACTCGATAAATACATGTTTGATTGAATTTTTACGAAATTTGGTAATAGGGTTGGTATGTGGGAATAGGAAGAAACTAAATTGGGTTGAAAATGTGAAAAAATTGGATTGTTATGTTGGGTGATGGGAGTATGTTGTGATTAATGTTGAATATGATAAGTAGACAAGGGATTTTTGGGAAAATGAAGTGAGTGAATTGCGTAGGTTTTTGTTGTTGGAATTTTTGGCTAAGTGTTATGTGATGAAATGGAATCGATGGTGATATTGTGAGTAGTTGTACGAAGTCTGAGTAGTACATAAAATTTATTCTATTGAATTATCTGATAGACATGTTGATTGTAAAATTTGAAAAAGTAGGATTGTCTTGCCGAATTGGTTTAATTCTTTGGCTAAAGACTAAGTGTGGGGTAACCTTTACCCAACCTTGGTCGAAGCTAATTTATTTGGATAACATTGGGACTGTCTGTTTGACAGGAACAATGTCAGCGGTAGACAAAGGGAAGACGCATCTACATCGGGCGCGGGAGGAAGGATTAGGTAGGCCGAGCGGTCAGCCCGGCCTGTAGCGAGTGCCGCGCGGCCAACGAAGGGGAAGAAATGGTATACCAAACATAAGGAGAACAAATACTTCCTAAGGAGCACATTGCAAGGGAGCCACTTTTACAGGAATTCCCAGGTACAGGATTGTATTGCAAAGTTTGAACTTTATCTTTGAAGAGCCCAAGAGCAATCTCCATCGGTCAGAGTTCTACATGCTTAGGAACCCGACACTCCCTTGATCACACCGTCAAGATAAGGGGCGGGTTGTCACCTTGAAGCCCCATCTGGAGTGTCATCTTGGGGCGTGGGACACGGGCATGCATGTACTCACGACGGTGAACATAACTCCACCTTATGCGGATATCGGAACGCACTCTGTGTGTAGCCCGTTCGGCTTGACGCGTTGGGCTTGAGGAGCTGGAGAGGGCTACCATCGAGACAACGCTGCTACTCTCAAATGAGCAGGGAAGCCGGGATTTTGCTCAAAATTGTTTGTTCTGCTGATCGAGGTGCACATGACGGATGTCACGAGGATCGTGTGTGCTTGGTTTATGCCTGATGAAAGGGCTGGGATTAATGTTGGGGCGGTGATCATCTCCGCCATGAAAGCCCATTTGCATCAAGGGCAAGGCTTACGGGTTTTGGTGGTTTTCTGCGACCCACGTTCACGAGGGCTGGATGTTGAGGAAGAGGCCACGGACTACATACCGCGGATGGATAGAGCGTTCCTTGGACGTCACAAAAACCAAGGCACCCAACACCACTCATGGGCTAGTTCCTCACACTAGCCAAACTGACATGCTTGGGATGATCGGTATATGGACCTATGTTCGGGATGCGAATCTTGCCCCGATTGTGCATAGGCGGGAGGGCGGCAGAATATGAGCTGTGGCGGCTCGACTTGGACACCCCTTTGGCAAAAATGCCGAGGGCTCTATGTTGAGTGGGGCCAGCTTTTGTGGAGCCTATAGATGATGATGTCCCCGTGAGGAGACACCACCGTGAGGACTCGAGATATTGAAGTCGGATGAAGACGACGGGGCGGTGGATATAGGGGGACGAGGCAACGACGCCCAGCGAAGAAATTGAATACTTCGATTGATCAGGAGTTTCACCACCTACTTTTGTGCTATGCTGAATTTTGTGAACACTAGGGACGGTGTTCGATTTAAGTGTGGGGTGGGAGTAGTTGAGTGCTTTGGTTGTTTGTTGTTGTCTATGTTCATGTCTTGTTATTGTACTATGAAAAATTGTGACCCTGTGATTTTGTCTTTGTTCATGTTGTGTATTGTAATTCGGTGTTGCTGTGGTTTGGCAAGCTGTTGTGTGCTGTGTTGAGTTGTTGTTAGTTTCAGGTTGTGTAAATATTTTTGTTTCTATTGAGTGTGGTATTTTTAATTTTTCGTTGAATTATTTTTATGATTGGGGTTTCCTCGGCGTTTTGTTTCAATGCTTTTACCAAGAGAGATAGTCCCATTGAACGAAGTCGTAAATAGTGACCGTTCCCTATGATGGATGGATATTGTCTTAAGGAAATGTAGTCGATAGGAGTAGTTGTTTTCTTTCTTTTATTTTTCTTTTGTTTGTTTGTATCCCAAACGTGTCGCTACTTTGGTTCAGAATTCTTGTTGCGTATTGTACATGATATTTAAAATGCAAAAGGTGATTAAATGTGAAATCCAATACAGCTGTGTAAACATGTTGAGGTACCTAGGTTATAGAGTTCGATTCGGTGTGATTGAGGCTTAATGTTTGAGATTCTTGTAGTGGGCGATTGAAGAGTACAGCCCAGATATGTCTTGAGTTGAGCATGTGCAACGAGTGTGTAGTGAGTTTCGATTATTTCATGCTGTGTGAAGTGTCTAGAACTTGCCTGGTGTGTGTACGAAACGAAATGATGGATGTGTAGTGTAGGAAAGGATGTAGGCATTTCTTTGATTTATGTTGATTTATTCCATTATCATACCTACCTTGAATGTACATCCTAGTTAGCCCATTGAGCCTTTAGCCTATTTTTTCTTTCATCGAAAAGGTACCAAACTGAGCTTAACCCCTTCTTTTCAGTATCCTTTAATTCGATCCAAAACTCTTAAGTGCTCAAGAAAAAATAATAATTTTCCACAGTGTCAAGAGTGAGAAGTGTGAAAAGAAAGAAAAGCGGAAGTGGTGAAAGTAAAGAAAGATTGATTGCATATGAATGTAAATAAAATGAAGATGTATAACTAATCTTTGTTATTAAGTTGAGTGTGCTTAAAGAAATGGAAACAAAAATAAAGAAAGACTTCAAGAATGGGAGTATGAAGGAAGAAACAATGCCCATAATGTTGGTTGGATGTATTGAAAAGCACTTAAGGATGCTAGTTGCTATAATTGGTTAGCTGATGTTACTAGTTTCTTAGCCTTCACCAACCCGTTAGAAAGTCCACGTGATCTTACATCCCACACTTCCTTATAATTGGAGTAATACACTAGAGGCAGAGCTATGGTTCATGGCATGATGCATGTGAATTCTTTGGGAGAAGAGCGAAATTGTCTTCATATTCCCCTACATGTAATGTTTGAGATCATATGATTGAAAGGGAAATTCTCTTGTGTTGTGAGGTCACATGCTGAGGAGATTGAAATTCGTGTCGGATGTCTTGATCATGTGATTTGCATGAGTTTGCATCGAGTGAGAGTCGATTCTTGAGTCTAGGAGGTCTTAATGTGGTGAATGTCGTTGTATCGATAAGACTATGCATGATTTCTTGATGATTTGCTATATTAAATAATCGGTATAGCCGTAGCTTGAATTGTCGAGCCAAAGTAGCTGTGCATGGGTGTCAATTGCATGAGATGTGGTGTGTTCGAGGAAGAACAAGGTTTTAAGTGTGGGGTAAGTGATCTTGGGAAGATTTATATGCCCAAGTGATACTCAAATACTTCATTCTACTTGTTTATGTATCGTTATTTGTACATTCTCATGTGATTTGTAGTTAAATATAATTTATACTAACCAACATGATTAGTGTTGTTTCAGAAAAAACGTAATTTTAGGAAGCTAAGATGCATGTGGGAGAAATCGGAAATGGACTGGAAGCGACAGTGGAAAGGTCAAGAAGCAGCAAATTAGGGGCTCCACGATGGAGCCGTGTCACTTGGCTTGCCATCGTGGAAGCATTCGTCACGCCACGCCTTAGAGGAGTATGAGCGCACACAGTGCCCTATTAGTACTGGGCTGATGGCGGCGAGCCTAAGCACATCTCCCGGTGCCTGGCTGGCTCTATCCGAATTCTGGAATCGGCAGACATATAAGCATGTTGTAAATACAGCCTTCGGCCACCATGCTTATGGGGAAAACCTATCGGGCCGACAAGGCCACCATGCTGTCTAGTTACCGGTAACTCTTGAGAATGGATCTTTTGCCACATCTACGTGACGGCAAGGTCACCACTACCCTATCGAGAATATGGCCCCACCTGGCCAACACAATCAATACTAAACAAATGCGGCACCACGGCCGGCACCACTAACCACGGGGAGATATATGTATACAAAATGCATAGAAGCCTACATGAATATAATAAAATGAATTCGGGACGGGGCCCGACCTACCCATGCTTGTACAACAATAGAAAGAAAATGGACCTCTGTTTTGTCTAGCTCCGGATGGCCGAGGAGGCGATGACTCAATAAGGCGGCGAATCACGAGGATCAGCTCCTCGTCTACGAGTACTGCGGGCAAGTAATGCGAGCGCCCCAAACGGGCGTCGGTACCAGTGCGAGTATGCAAAGCAAACTGAATACATCTGAAAATAAAAGCATAAATAAAGCTTTGAAAAAAAATAGGAAATATCTGAAACATAGGCTTGCTATAAGGCGAATCGAGACTTTTTTTAAATAACGCCAGATGAGCGAAGCATACACATCGGCGGCGACCTGATGTCTATTAGCTCATATAGAACATATAAATATATATATATATATATATATATATATAACAAGCAAGAACCAATACCAGCCCCATAAGCCGGAAGGTGCCAACCAATCAAACAATCTAATACCCTACCCGGGTCAAACCATCCAAAAAATAAGTCACTCCACTCATTTACTAACTGCGAGCACCTCTACAGAAGCCCCACAGGTCTCCGGCTCGGGCTAAGGCCTCACGATATAAATAAATGTGTCGACGGAGGATACATGCGTAAGCTATGCTTGTAACTGTCGTATCACACGTAATTTGTTCCACGGGCGCAAGCGCTGTGAATGTGCTCTTCTTATCTTTGATCAACCTAATATCAGGAAAGCTTAGCCATCTTAGTCTCTTGCCGGATAGCATGCCACTCCTTGGAGTGACATATGCCCACCCGCTTAGTGGGTGGAGCACCGAGTTACCAACCCGGGGGCGCGAGGACGCTCAAGGGTGCCCTCACGTACAATAAAGTCTTAACAATCAATAATCACATATAGCAAGCATGTTATTGAAAATACTATTTGTAATCGATTTCTTCGAACTCTTTCGTATTATACGGATTCTCATATTGCTTTATACGAATGCGGGATCTTATCGGTGTATGGCTATCTGTAGCCGAGATACTATCGCGCGTATACGGAATATTATACGTACGTACGATATTGCACACTAACTTTATTACGAATATATGTCATAATATTATAAAACATTCTTGCTAAACGCATGTTTTGGACTATACTTAGTCTAAAATAATATCTCGCCATTTGGCACTGTTTCACTAACTTTCAGGTGAATTTAATATAACAACGCAAGGCAGTTACTGAATTCGCATAAAACTCAATATTCGACCTCAGGGGAATTACATTCTTGGGAGTTCTTTTATGCTAGGCTAGAGTTACTAACTTGCCAAATGGCGAAACTACATACCTTCACTTTGGATTATCGACTAACGGGCGAAGCTTCGGTCGATTACTCATTATTTCTCCCCAGCTTTGCCATTCACATATACATCAATTAAAACTAAATACACTAAAGAATACAGAAGAAAACATAGCTTTTGATATATATACGGCCCAAACTTTGGCTTATCAAACTGATCAGCTACTTCATTTCTGAAAGTCCAAAAGGGAGAAACTCTCACTTTAGGGCTAGAGTATAATGACTCATTTGGAGCAATTCCACTTACGCCCAGCTCAGTGACACAGAAGCAGTTCCCCGGCCGAATTTCATGAAAATAAATCCGTAGGAATGCTCCTTCTTGTAAATATAAATTAGAGTTAGTCGAGTTTGGACCGTGTTTGGCAGCGTAATTGGAAAAGAAATTCCTCAAATCACTTCACCCTCTCTGTTTTTCGTGATTCAAATTATCTAATGTTTATGGAATAGCGATAATTGGGAAGCTATTTATTCTTGGGACTTATAAGTCGCATTCACGAGTCGATTTATAAATCAATTCGTCGAATACGACGGGCCGACTTAGCGCTTGTCCGATCTTTCCTCGGGCCTTTTCTTAGCATGTATGGAATTCAAAAACTCTTAGCAAACATGGTAGGCCATCACATTATCGTAGATTTACGAGGGTGTAACATTCTCCCCTTAAGAACATTCGTCCTCGAATGTAAGCTCTATCTGTAGGAATTCCCAACTTACTCAACTTATTTTAGAAAAGGTTTTGGCGAGAGTTTCCACAGCTAATATGGACTATCCCAAACTGAAATCGAGAAAAGTCCATGGCTCTGGTACTCCCACACATGCTATAGCATACATCACGTAAAGACTAGAGCCGACTATCTCATTTATACATGTGATATAAAGCGTTTCATATTATAACAATACCTAACATACCTCTTGGTTGACTAGGCTTGAAATAAGTGATGAGGATATCTAGTTTTCATATCTTATACTATACAGGTCATCTCCTCTGGTTCTTATGCCCACGGTACCTTGAAGAGCGCAATATCTTTGGTTCTCAATCTATGGTCACAATGCATGCAGATAGCTACTTGGAACCTCTTCATAGGCCAACTCTTACGTAACACGGACATCACTATCTTGGGACTTCTATGGAATGGGTCTTCGATGCATTTCTTAGCATAGATACGTGAAAAAGTGGATGAGAACGGATTCTAATTCTGGAAGCAAGTTCAACTTATATGCCACTTGGCTATTCTTCGACAATTTGATGGAGCCCAGAACCTCGGGTGAGCTTACCTTTTTACTGGATCTCATCACCCCTTTCATTGGGAGATACCAACCCGAGAAATACCCGTTTCATTCCATTAAATTCCCATGTCTGTGTAGCACATCCAACATATGATTTCGCGGCTGCGTAACGTCAGTGGCGTTCTCGGCAAGCACACCTTCTCCTCGGCTGTTGAATGATGTCACGGCCCAATGCGGCGCGGACTCTCCCACTTCAAACCAGCCAAGAGCGTCTGCATTTTCGCCCATGCAATGCCTCCAAAAGAGCGCCATATGGATAGGCCAGAGTGATAGCTATTATTATAAGCAAACTCAATTAGTGGCGAGATGCTCTTTCGCATTTTATTTTTATATGTAAAAACAGAGTTGAATTTCGATCATTGTCTTTTTACTTTTTCCGTATTAACCGTAAGCTATTTTTCTTTCTTGTATTCGGCATTGATTTGAGTTTCCCCAAATCAGACTCAAATCAATACTATCATATCCTCGAGCATCGAATAGTGCGTTAAGCTGTCCATGCATGCAGAGGGTGGAATGCCGTACTAAATTGTTGCGTTCCAGTTCCTCTACGAAATGACTGCCAAAATCTAGGCGTAAACTATGCTCCTGCATCGGAGAGATAATAGATACTTGGAACACCCATGTAATCTAACTATTTCTCGATATATAACTTCAGCGTAATCTTTAGCGAGAGAAAGTAATTTCCTTTGGAAGGAAATGGTGATTTATTGATCTGTCAGCTATTACCCAAATGGAATCATGTCCTAGCAGTACTGGGGTAATCCTGCTACAAAGTCCATGTTTATTGCTTCCCATTTCCGAGGAGAGGCACAACTATGTCTGAATAAATCCTCTGGTTTCGGTGTTCCTCTTTTATAATTGGGTTAGAATCACTAGGCTACAAATTCGGTATTTACCTTTTCATACCTGGCCACCGTAGATCTCCTTGATGTCGTGGTACATTTTCGTCGCGCCTGGTGGAGAGGGCAGCAGGGCGTAATGTACCTCACTCATAATCTGTGTGGCGGAGCCTGAAATATCTAGAACACGGAGGCGGCCTTACAACGCGGCGCTGTTCTCGGTTATCGAAAATCGGCGCTTTCATGTTGAATTCTATCCTTAAGCTGGACCGAGGTCATGATCTTCATACTGCCGTTCCTTTACCTCCCAACTAATGACGACACGGTGTTAAGATTACCGCTGTCATCTCTGTTTACGCTACACGACGGCTAGGGCGCTGAGTGATGTATTTCCCGAGCAAATTCCCGTTGTGACTAAAGTATACCATTCTGTAGATTTATGGCTAGGGGCATTTGTTACTACATTGGCTCTTCTTGATTGATACAGAATATTCACATTTAGAGAACTTAGCATATAATTGACGGTCATACTAGCTTATTATGCCGGAGAAGTAAACAGGTAATCTACCGATACTTGCTAGAGCTATACGGCCTTTTGGCCGCATGCTAAGGCTGTTGTTCTTTGGGATAACTTTGAACAGCATCCCAGCATCATGAGCCCATATCTGATCGGAGGATCCTAATGATCATGATCTCTAATAATCTGGTGAATAACCTTGCATGAATAGCTGAGTTGAACCAGCCCGAATCTTTGCTTGATCTAACGATGCTCTAAATGTCCTACTCGGACATACGTAACTCATGCATAAGCTGGAGTTGTGGAAAGCTAACTATTTTGTTCTCCTAATTGAACAATTATAGAGTTGTGCTTAGTCTGACTTACTCTCGGGCGGTCGTCCACGGATCTTCATAGGGAACTACGATCTCCTTGTCTTAGTAAACACGTGCTAGCGAGTACGACCAATTTCTTATGCCTTGTTCGTATCACTTCGTTTATCTGTTTTTTGAGAAATTCTCGGTCGTATGAGCCATTCTGCAAGACTATACACTGGGCTGCGTATACGAATATCTTACGAGAACCGGCGGAAGTACTAGTGCATCGCGACTGCGTGTGGACCCTTTCTTGGGGTACCCACGAGTTTGTCGGCTTCAGACGGGCGGCTAACTGCGGGGTGTTCCACATACTTGCTACGTTGACTAAGGCCGACTCTCACCTACAAGGCTGGGAAAATAATACGATCACTTAACATGCGGAAAAATAATTACGTACTAACTCGAAGTATGCCTATTCGGTATCTAGTGCAGTTGCAGCACGATGCGATAAGCATTACTAATCTTTAGGGATGCTTCCCTTTGTTACTACATACACCAGCTGGTCGTTAGACCGTCTAACTATGCCATTATCATCTACTACACGATTTAGACTACTAACTCTTGTGAGCTTATGAAGCCCAGAATCGGCAGCAAGCATATAAGTCCTTTAACAATAGCGAGAGCAGAGAAAGTTTCTATGTGGCTATACGTGAATCACCTTAACCTTCCCCTTTTTGGCGAGGGGTCCTGCGGTACGATACGTATATTTCCTAGCAAACCAAAATGCAGTGTGGCGTAAACCCTATGACGACTACTCCACGGCATATCGATATCTATATATGTATGTATCAACAACTACGTAAAATACATCTTGAATTTTTGTAGTAATACTTAATCTACGACATACTTTCTTGGATTTCATACTGCATCATATACTGCTTCTACATTCTAATGATATCTCCTGTACTCTCGTACCATTTCCTTGGGTTTTGAGTCCCATTTTCGGAAGCAACAAACACATACACTTTAGCTATAATTTACTATTTAGAATTTCGCCACTCTTACAACGTGGGGTCAACATCCGCACCTTGTGGCCTTACTTGACACTACATTAGGGTCCGTGGTGTCTATTGGGCCTTATCTCCAGGCCGCACTAGATTAAAGTCTGTGTCGGCCGATCTCTTAACACTCAGAAGTAGGCGAACGTACCGCAACATTACGAATGTAATGCAATCTAGCTGTCGGTCAAGAGGCTTAGTCCTTAATACATGATATTCTCTTAATGCGGAGGTGATTCTAATTTTCCTCAAAATCTGGTATTCTGCTTCTTTCCCTTATCTTGCTTAAGTGGAGCTCACGGGTTCGGCGGCACCTGCCTGCATTGTTAATAAGGTTCTTGATCCCAACTTATACTTCTTCGACTTGCATTCGAGACCCATCGATTCACATGACCTCCTACCTTTCGGTATCACAACCGAAATCACTAACTATTATCTTGGGTATATCTTGCTATTGTTAGCGTGTTATGACAGACTTGGCTTTTTTTTCTGACTCGAACTTGATTATTACTGGAAGTCCATCACTGACGGATCTTCTACGCCCACTTTGGGTAAGCAAGGACTCTTACTTGCTCTTGACTTATTACCGTGAAGTGCACAACACGTAATCATAGGACTCACTTACTCCTTCTAACACTTTCTGGAATCAATTAATCCGTCTTCACTTACTACAACACTTTGGGCAACATCGCCTCGATCCTTAAGTCCTTTTCTATCTTGGGATCAAAACTAAGAGATAGGAATAGCCTTTTCTTGCACAACAGAAAGCGGAAACATGGAGCTTGTACTACATTTGAAAATGGAGGTGGGAATCCTGCATTTTCCTCTCTTTCTCACACTTATCTGATAATCTAATATTGTCTATTATCTTAATCGGATCTTATATATCTAACAAATAAATCAACTCGTATATGCGTTATGCTTCTAACTTCCTATAGAAGTTATAGAAATATCTTGGGGATGGTACCGATAAAATTATCACATTGGGGAGTCCGTGATACCTCCTCCTGCTGCTGTAATTACCTTGTAACTGGCTGGTGTCCTCTCATATTGCTATATCTGATCTTCTGCCTGGAATAGGATATCAGAAAATTCGACTTGTATACGTATTCAAAGAATATGGTAAGTTTTAGAACTCGACCCTATATTGTACACCGCTCTATAGCACGGCGGAATGAGAAGAAGAGTAACCATCTATCATGCCTTGCAGCCTCCTGCCTATAGTATGTGGTGCACAACACATCCATAGGCAAGACTATACTTAGCACGACTTACTTGAGACTCACGGGATACATTTGCTACGATACCAAGTTTGTCACGCCCCGCCTTGGGGGTATGGCCCGCTTTGGTGCCCTATTAGGACCTAGACTGCTAAACTGGCGAGCCTAAGCACATCTCTGGTGCCTGGCTAGCTCTATCTTAGATTCCTAGAATCGACGGGCTATATAACGGCTGTAAGTACGGCCTCGACAGCGGGCCTATAGCCACATTACCGTATCATCGGCTAACGAGAATCCTATTCTTATGGGGAAAACCTATGCGGGCCGACAAGGCCACTGCCGTCCTAGTTACCTGTAACTCAACAGAATGGATACTGTACATCTACGTGACAGTCAAGGTCACAACTACTATGAGAATATGGCCCCACACGGCCAACACAGTAACAATACTAAACAAATGCACGGCCCCACACGGCACCACTAACCACGGGAGATATATGTATACACAATCGCAAGCCTCTATGAATACTTATAAAATGGTCGGGACAGGCCCCGACCTGCCCATACGGTACAACAATAGAAGAAAATGGACCTCCTAGCTGTCTAGCTCCGGATGATAGGAAGCCGAGATGACTTAATAAGCTAGGCGGAATCACGAGGGATCGGCTCTGTCTATGAGTACTGCGGGCAAGTAATGCAGCGCCCCAACAGGCGTCGGTACCCCACTTGTTACCAGTATGCAAAGCAAACTGAATACATCTGAAAATAAACAACATAACTAAAAGCTTTGAAAAATGAGGAAATGTCTGGATTGCGCCAGAACTATAGTGAATCGGACTTTTACGTACGTGAATGAGGCGGGAGCTGTACACAATCGAGCTGATGGCGACCTGATGTCTATTAGCTCATATAGAACATATAAATACATATATATATATATATATATATATATATATATATATATTCAAGCAAGAACCAATACCTTGACCCATAGTAGGAAGGTGCCAACCAATCAAACAATCTAATACCCCTACCCAGGGTCAAAACCATCCAAAAATAAGTCCCCCACCATTTACTAACTACGAGCACCTCTACTGGCCCCCTGGGTCTCCAGCTCAGGCTATGGCCTCTGATATAAATAACTATGTCGAGACCGGAGGACTCTGTACTATAAGCTGTAATTATGTATACGTATACGTAATGCGTTTCACACAGGCGCAAGTGCACACAACGGGGTAAGAAAGCTGACCTGCTATGCTGATCAGCTGATATGAGAAGCTTCATCCCATCTTCGTCTTACGCGGACGGCATGCCCTCCTTGGAGTGACGTATATTGTTCGGCTATGCGGATGACTACACGCAAATTGCACGTGGTCGAACAAGTAGTAAGTGGCTCAAGTAAGCCAAGTATCGATCCCACAAGGACTGGACTACGAGGCAAAATCTACTCAAGTGTCAATTTACTGTAACTCTAAAAATGCAGACAACGATGTAAAGAAAAGTTTTTATATTTGGTTAACTAATTTTATACTAAGTCTAAAATGTATATACAAGTGAGTCGAACTATGAGTGTGAGCATCTTGAGGCTAAACGAACATGTAGAGAAATTAATATCGATACAAGTTGGTTTATCTTTTCTCAAGTTGCTAATTGGAACTTATGCCTATGGATAAAACTCTCGTATTTAACCCAACAGAATCATGAACCTTCCACCTACATTTACGTGATAGAAGCAATTCATGTTCTAGCCATAAAAACCCGATTCCACACTTGACTAATACGACTTTCAGGTATATTTCTATCCTGAAGGTAAATCAATTCTCAATTTTCCCAAACAAAGAACAGATCATATCCTATTAATTCACAACTTTCAATTTTATACTCTCTCGGTGAAATAGGACTTTTAGGTATACATTAACATTGACCAAACATTAATGCAGTAAGAACAGGAGTGTAGAACAGCCATGGAAGAAAAGATGAAAAAAACCAGATGATCATGAACATGTTCAAATACATTGCTAACCTCCAACAAAGTGAAATTATCCACTCATTTGTGGATTAAACATCGTTAAATGAGTGTAAATCATTACAAACAAGTGAAAGAAAGGAGAAAGAGATGAGAAACCCTAGATTTTCGTCCCCTCAACTTTTTGTAACCCACGTTCTTGCTCCACCAAGTGAATAATTAAAAAATGAACCTAAGTGTTCTATTTATGCGGGCAGAATTTTTTCTAGAATATGACAACGTGTCACGGAGTGCATCGCGAGCACTACCTCGTGACACGGTGCACCAAGCAGGCTCTCTGGAATTTTGCCGTCCAGGTAATTATCCCTAACGTGGCACATCATGCAACGCGGAGCTTGCCCAGTGACACGGTGCGGCAACACCTTCTTTGGAATGTCATGTTCCAGTATGTCGAATCCCAACGTTCCACGGCACGACCGCGGACCCTCTCTGGAAATCTTTTGCAATTAAATCTTCCCGGACAGAATGCATCCCACCCAATGGCAGCGTGGCACGGCTCCATCGCGGAGCCCTCTTTATTTCTTTTTCCCTTGGCCAATTCCTCGCTCGCTCCCGAGTCCATCTCCGATTCCTCCCGGCCACGCATCTTAGCTCCATAAAAGTACGTTTTCACCATAAAAACAAGCTAATCATGTTGGTTAGTATAAATTCACACTTTCCTACAATTTACATGAGAATGTACTAACATTGTTGGATAAGCAAAGGCAACGACACATTGAGTATCACTTGGGCATATAAATATGCCTCGAGATCACCTACCCCACACTTAAAATCATTGTTGTCCTCGAACAATAATCTTACACCTCATGCAATTGACACCCCATCATAGCTACTTTGGCTCGACAATCCGAGCTACGGTTATGCGATTATTTACATAACAAATCATCAGAAAACATGCATAGTATCATCATTACAATGACATTCAGCATATCCGAGACCTCTAGACTCAAGAATCGACTCTCGATATCGGCAAACTCATGCAAATTAGCTGACCAAGATATCCGACACGAATTTCATTCTTTTGTCAAGCATGTTCCCTCACATCACAAGAGAATTTCACCCTCTTTTAAATCACATGAACTCTAAAATATTTCATGCGGGGGTGTACACACAATTTCATTCTCTCTCCCAAAAGAATTCACATGCATCGTGTCATGAACCATAGGCTTGCCTCTAGTGTATTACTCCACTTATATAAGGACGCGTGATGTAAGATCACGTAGGACTTAACGGGTTGTAATGTAGCTACGGAACTAGTATATCTTGGGCTAGCCAATATTAGCAACTAGCTTCCTTAAGTGTTTTTCAATACATCCCATCACATTCTGGGCATAATTTCTTCCTTCCTCCTCCCAATCTTGAAGTCTTTCTTTATTTTTGTCCCCACTTCTTTAAGCATACCAAACTAGACAACAAAGATTAGTTATACATCTTTATTTTCTTTAAATCCGGCAAATCACCTTTGATTTTTTCTTTCTTTTCTTACTTTCGTCACTTTGCTGTTTCTTTTCTTTTCTACAATTCTCCTCCTTGACACTGGCGGAAAAATTATTTTTCTTGAGCGCTTAAGAGTTTTGGATCGGGTTTATGGACAATGAAAAGAGGGTTAAACTGGTTTACACCTTTTGACAAAAGAAAAAAATAGGCTAAAGGCTCAATGGGCTAACTAGAGTTTGACATTCGGGTAGGTATGAAAAAGAAAAAAAGAACTTTAGGCTAAACAAGGAAACGCCTACATCCTTTCCACCACACTACACTTCCTTCATTTCATTTGTACACACAACGGGCAAGTTATAGACACTCAACAATAGTATGGAATAACCGAGACCTCACTATACACTCATTGCACATGCTCAACTCAAGACATATTCACAGACTCTTCAATCAGTCAATTACAAGAATTCAAACATTAAGCCTCAATCACACCAAATCGAATTCTATGGCCTAGGTATCTCACATATGTACAAAATTGCATGCTTCCATACGAATCACCTTTTCATTCTAAACATCATGTACAACACGCAACAAGAATTTCGTAGCCATAGACTAGCAACATGCATGGGATACAACCAACAAATAAAAATTAAAGACAAAAGCTACTCCCTATCAGTGCATTTCCCTTAAGGCAGTCGTCATCCATTCATCATGAGAGCGATCACTATTTACGACTTGAGTTCAATAGGACTCTTCTCCGGTAAAAAGGGCAAAGCAAACGCCGAAGGCAATCATAAAAATAATTAACGAAAAATTTTAAAAATATCGATGATTTCGATAAAAATATTCACTAATAACAACATTCAATAGCATAACGGTACGCAACATGATATTTACAATATGAAACATAAGCACAAAAAACGCTAGGGTCACAAAATTCATTAAGCACAACAACGAGCACGAATATACACACAATTCAAAGCACATAGCACCACCTAATTGCTCCCCACCCCACCGCTAAGAACCCGAACAATCTTGTCCCCGGTGTTCATGCAGTCATAAAGCATAAACAAGTGGGTGGTGAAACTCCTGATCAATCAAGTATTCCGCTTCTTCATCAAGTGCCGCTGCCTCATCTCCATGTCTGGAGTCTCCCCCGTCGTCCTCCTCCGACTCAACATCGGAATCCTCAGCGTGCCTCCTCATCGGCGGGGACATCATCATCCTACGGGCTCCCTGGTGAGCCCACCCGACATAGAGCCTGGCATTTTCGCGAAAGGGTAGTCGGTCGAGCTGCCACAGCTCATCCTCTGGTGCCGGCCTCCCGCCTATGCGCAGCTGGAGCATCTGCATCCCGAACATGCGGGCCATGTGCGATCATCCGGCATGTCGCTCGGCTAGTGTAGGCGCTGGCGAGTGGTGTCGGGTGCCTTGGTCTTTGTGACGTCCACAGAACGCCTCTCCATCTGCGGGATAAAGTCCAGGGCCTCTTCCTCAACATCTAGGCCTCGTAGGAACATTAATTGACCCACCAAGCCGTACTTTGTGCTTACTTGATACCAGCGGGCTCTCTTTAGGGAGGATATGATCGCCCAACATTGATCTCTAGCCCTTTCATCAGGGCATACACCAGGCATCTGCGATCCCAGGTGACATACGTCATGTGCACCCCCGGAATCAAGCAGGAACACACTATCTTGACCGGATCACGGCACCACGTTTCATACGCTGGTAGGGCAATGTACGATGGTAGCCCCTCTCTTATGCACCTCCAGCGTCTTTGTCGAGCGGGCTCCACACAATGTCGCGTCTGATATCCACATATGGTGGAGTGATATTCAGCTGTCGGAATTACATGGGCGTCTATGTTTTGCGCCTTTAAAAGATGGCATTCGGGTGATGAGGCTCCAAGAGTGACAGCACGGCCCCTTATTTTGATGGTGTGACTGGAGCGTCAGTTCCAATTTTAATAGAAATCCCGAATCAAGTGCATATTTCCTCCTTGGGCTCTTCAAAGATGAAGCGCAGCCTGGCGGTGTCAGTCCGGTGGACAATGCGGGGAACTCTTGTGCTAACGCTCCCTTGCAATATGCTCCTCGGGGAAGTACTTGTTTTCCTTGTGCTGTGTACCATTTCTTCCCTTCCTCTATCACCCATCGGGTTCCGTATTGGCGGAATTGGCCGCGTGGAACCGCTGGTTGCTGCTGGAATTCTTTGTTCCCGGTCGATCTCTTTCTGGCGCCCAACGTAGATGCGCCCTTCCCTTTGTCTTTCTGCTCGACATCGTTCTGTAAATGAAGCGGGCAATCCTATGTCAGTTAATTTTATAGTGCTTTGACTAAGGTTGGGTTAGGCTAGGCCACCCTACATAGTCTTTAGCCACAAATTCAGCATCATTACGACAAGAACATATTTTTAATTTACAAAACAAAACAACAAAAACAACATGCCTTGTGCATTCGGAAGAATTCGATAGTATAAATTCATTTGTACTACTCGGACTTCGTACAGCTAATCACACATTACCATCGATCTGAATTTTTATACAAAGCACTTAGCAAGGAAGAAAGAAAAAAAACCGAAAACTATTTACCTACACAAACCTATGCAATTCACCACTTTCTTGCATACTATAATTTCCTCCCAAAAATCAAGTCGATCTTTTAACATATTAACATATACTTTGACCAACTCATCTCACACAACATACACAAACCAACAAGAATCTAATTCAACTAGTTTCTCCTTTTCATGCTCAAATTCAAGCCCTAGCCACAATTTTTTTCAAAAAATTCGATCAAGCTCATGTTTTTATCGGTTCATACAATCACAATGATATTGGAGAACATTAATCAACGATAAATTGAATGAATTTTAGCTCATTCTGTCTAGGGTAACGTTTACTCACATCTCATGCTAAAAATAAAAAAATTCAACTAAAATTGAGATAGAGTTGATGAACATACCTTAAATTCGATGAACGGAAGAAAACTTGACGAAGTATACCTAGGTCCGTGGCACGTTGAGGGAGAGGGAATTTTGGGAGGGTTGCCTTGCGAGAGGGTGAAAAATGAGAAAAATGAGGGAGAATCGGGGTTAAAAAGTGGTGGTTTCGTGTGGGTTACCCGGTGACCCGATGTGACCCGATGCGAATAACACCTCAGCTGTCACGGAGGGTAGCAGCCGGAGCAACCCCTCCGTGACACGAGATCCACTCAGCGAGCTCTGAATTTATAAAATTCCAGAATTGCCTTCAACGTGTCACGGAGGGTAACACAGGCCCTCCTCCGTGACGGAGCCATCGCACAGGCTTTTACTGGAATTTATAAAAATTCCCGAGGTGCCTTCAACGTGTCACGGAGGGTAACGCGGAGGCCCTCTCAGTGGGCACGGGCCATCACGCGAGGCTCACTGTTTTGCCACTTTTAATTTTTCTTACCTCATTTTCTCCTTTGCGATTATTTGCCTTTTTCCCTCCGATCAACAGAAATTTATCTCACCAAAAGAAATCGGTTAGAATCCCAAAGGTTTGAAAAACACAACATAATATTTTATTTTATATTTACACACATATTTTTCTTTTCTTTTTTTCTCTTTATTTTCTCTGTACATTCATAAAACAATAAATTCACGGGTTGCCTCCCGTGCGGCGCCTGGTTCCTTCGCGGCTCGACGTCCTTTAAACTCATTTCGCCCCTAGGAGTGACGAGATGTTTTCTCCACGATTTCCATCCTCACCCCAATCAAAGCTTGCCTGTCGAGAGGTCATCCCATTAACTCTCGAGACTCAACGCCACCTGAGCAACATCGGCTTGCTCAAGCACATCGATCACCGAGTTCCTCGTACACGGCCGGGAGCTTGGTGGCCTTGTACACATCGAACACCTCTACCTTGTCGTGCCTTGATAGTTAGGCGCACGCAGCTACATCTATTAGCGCTTTCCCGATCGCCAGGACGTCCCAAAATAAATGGGACTTCGGCGTCTGGCTCGAAGTCCAACAATAAAATCTACCGGGAAGATCAGGGAGCCAACACCTTGACACGTCCTCCACAATACCATCACGTCTGGCCAAGGAGCGATCTAAGCGGTACCAAGATCGATTGTAGGTCTAGGACTCCCTAGCCCCAACTTCTTGAATACCGAGTCGGCATCAAGTTAATGCACAGCTCCCAAATCACATAATCCATGAGCCTGGATACTCTGCCCAATTGTTATCGAATTGTAAAGCTCGGGGTCTTTGAGCTGTGGGCAATCTGATTACGTATCCGGGAAGTGCTCCTCGTAGAGCCACGGCATACTTAGTCAACTGCTTTTGTTCGCCACGATGTCCTTAATGTACTGCGTGCCCGGCACTCCCTGCAAAACATCGATAAGAGGTAAATTAATGTGTACCTGTTTAGCACCTCCATGAACTTTTTGAAACACTACCTCTTTGTGTTTCTTTAATCGTTGAACGAGGGGTGGAGTGCTTTACGGTTGACATCCTTTTTCTTCCCCCTTTCATCACTTTGCTCCCTCTCGTTTCTGTTTGCTCCCAAGCTTGTTGAGGTGGTCTTTTACGGTTCCACCTCCTTAAGCTGCAAACCACTCCTTGTAGTCCTTTGCATTCACACCTTTTGGGTTGGGGTCCGTGTTCTTTGGGAAGTCCTCCTCTAGGCACGGTGTTTTGGGCTCCGACAAATTGCCCAAGCGGTACTCCAACGCCTTGGTAGCTAGCGATTATTCTTAGCATCGGCTACCAATTTAACATAGTCGACCTGCAGGTGAGCTTGGGTAGCTATCATAGTCTTGAACATCTCCTCAATCTTTGGGTGATGGTGGTGCTGGAGGGGAGGGGCAATGTTGTTTTAAATACTTTGCGATAGTCTGTTGCCCTCCTTGATTCCTTTATGACTCGAACTCTGCCCACGATGGTTGTTGCTACCCCAAGAGAAATTCGGGTGATTCCTCCGGTTAGAATTGTATTGTTACCATGCGCTGGTGATTATTCCTTTGTGCATTGTCAGCAAAGTTCTGAGTCAAGGGATTGCTCCACAATACTCGGTAGTGTTCATTACTCGCACACTTCACACCAAATCTGGCCCTTGCTTGCATTGGTAAGGGCTGCGTTGATTCATGCTCCGGTTACCGAGAAGTGTGTGTTGAGTTGGTGCCTGCAACAACTATCTGTGCAGCGATAGCTGTAAAACCATCCCACTTCTAAGGACTCCATCTGCTTTCCTTAGCACTCCCCTTGAAGAGTCGCATTTCACTCCCGGATTTCCTGTAATACGATTCAACAAGTATCTGACTCATCATAAGTCTTTTCTAATGCTTGTCCCAGTGTGAGTCGGCCAACATTTTTGTGTGGGGTTCCAAACATTCTATAAAAGTGTGCACCAGCACATCATTGTGGATTGGTGGTGATGAGGACAATCCACAACGATGATTTGAATCTCTCCCAAGCTTGTCTGATTCTCCCCTTCTCTTTGCTTAAAACTTAGAATTTGACTTCTAAGTCTTCTGTTCATTTTACCAGAGGAAAGAACCGGATCAAGAACTTCTTTGCAAGATCATCCCACGTGGTTATAGAATTTGGTGTCTCAGCTTTCAACCACTTTTCGGCTTCTCCCAAAAGTGAAAAGTAAGTTTCAAGCGACATGTCTGTTGACACTCCAGTAGCGAATGTAAGTGTCACTTATCTCCAAAAAAGTTTTGAAGATATTGTTGTGGATCCTCGTGGGGAGACCTGTGAACTTCCCGCTTGTGTGCAGCAATTTGCACCATGTTGCATTTGGCTTTCGAACCTCCCTCTGGCTCAGGTTTGCGAATCTAGATGTGTCATTGCTAGCATGTGGGATTGCCACATCGCGGCAAACCTGTTGCCATTTCCTCGGAGCTAACCTTTGCCACGCACAAGTGAATGGATTACGCTAGTTGCTCCCGGGATTGTTTATGCGAGCAGCGTGGTTTTCTCCTAGAGCTTCTCTCCGTTGGCGATTGAATTGTCTTTCCGGCTCTAAGGACGGGTCACGGCTCTTTGTCCCTTGCCGGTGTTCAATAGAATGCAGTTATCTGCAAAACACGGAGCTAAGACCAAGTTGTCCTAACCATAAGTGAACCAGCAAGCAACACAGAGAAAATTTCGCAGTGCCGAGTCCTCAACCATGAGCGCCAAAAAGCTTGTTGTTTGTCTGGATGACTACACGCATGTGCACGTGGTCAAACAAGTAATAAGTGGCTCAAGGTAAGCCAGAGTATCGATCCCACGGGAGCGTTTGGACTACGGGGCAAAATCTAGTCAAGTGTCAATTTACGTAACTCTAAAAATGCGAGACAACGATGAAAGAAAATTTTATATTTTGTTAACTAATTTTATACTAAGTCTAAAATGTATATACAAGTGAGTCTGAACTATAGTGTGAGCATCTTTGAGGCCTAAAATGAACATGTAGAATTAATTATCGACACAAGTTGGTTTATCTTTTCTCCCAGGTTTGCTAGTCGGAACTTATGCCTTCAGATTAAAACTCTCGTATTTAACCAACTTAAAATCATAATCCTTCCACCTACATTTCTGTGATAAACAATTCATGTTCAAGCCATACAAAACCGATTCCACACTTGACTAATACGACTTTCGGGTATATTTCTATCACGGTGAAATCCAATTCTCAATTTTCCAAACTAAGAAGGATCATATCCTATTAATTCATAACTTTCCAATTTCGTGCTCTCTCGAGTGAAGCTGGACTTTTTAGATATATACATTAACATTGGCCAAACATTAATGCGGTAAGAACAAGAATTAATAGAACAACCATGGAAGAAAAGATGAAAAAACCGGATGATCAACAATTATATTTCAATACAATTGTTCCTAACTCAGCAAGAAGTGAAATTACTCATTTGTGGATTAAGCATCGTTAAATGAGTGTAAATCATACCAACAAGTGAAAGAAAGGAGAAAGAGATGAGAGAAACCTAAGATTTTCGTCCCCTCAATGCTGTAACCCAATTTCTTGCTCCACCAAGTCGAATAATTAAAATGAACCTAAGTGTTCTTATGCGGTAGGAATTTTTCCCGAATAACAAGCAACGTGTCACGGAGTGCATCCGAACCTTTGCCTCCGTGACACGGTCTGCTGTGAAGCTCTCCTGGAATTTGGCCGTCAGGTAATTATCTAACGTGGCACGGCATGCAGCGAGCTTCCCAGCGTGACACGTGAACGCGCACCTTCAGCGGAATGTCATGTTCAGTGTCGGGTCAACGTGCCTGGGCACAGAAATGCGGACCCCTCTCTAGAAATATTTTGCAATTAAATCTTCGGACAGAATACATCCGCGATTGCAGCGTGACACGGCTCCATCGCGGAGCCTCTTATTTCTTGCTTTCCTTGGACAATTCTAAACAGCTCCCGGAATTCTATCTCAGATTCCTCCAACATGCATCTTAGCTCCATAAAAAGTACGTTTTCTTTGCAAAACACGCTAATCATGTTGGTTAGTATAGAATGCACACTTTCCTACAATTTACATGAGAATGTACTAACATTATTGGATAAACAAGGCAAAAGCGACACATTTGAGTATCACTTGGGCATATAAATATGCCCGGATCGATACCCACCCGGCTCGGTGGGTCGACACGATTACCAACCCGGGGGCGGCGGGGACGCTCAAGGGTGCCCTCACGATTCAATCAAGTCTCAACAATCAATAATCACATATAGAAAGCATGTTTAAGCGAAAATACTATCGCAATCTGATTTCTTATTACGAACTCTTTTGTGTTATGCGATTCTCATCTTGCTTTATGCGAATTTGGGATCTTATCGACTGTATGGCTATCTTGTGGCCGAGATACTATATATTTGTCTTGTATACGGAATATTATCTGCCTATCTAATATTAATTTACTAACTTTTATTCTGAATATTTATCATAATATTATAAAAACATGCTTGCTAAACGCATATTTGGACTATACTGAGTCTTAAATAATATCTCGCCATTTTGCTTGCTGTTTCACTAACTTTTGGACTGAATATAATATAACAACGCAAGACAGATTTACTGAATTCGCATAAAACTTAATATTCGACTCCAGGAATTCTGTTGTGGAGTTTACTGTATTATGCTAGGCTAGAGTTACTAACTTGCCGAAGCGCTTCCATACCTTAAGCTTGGATTATCAAACTAGCAAAAACTCAGTCAGTACTCCAGCTATTTCTCCCCATTGCATTCACATATACATCAATTAAAACTAAATACACTAATTCTGGAAGAAAACATCACTTTTGATATATGTACAGCCCAAAACTTTGGCTTATCGAAAACGAGTCAGCTTCGCTATTTCTCAAAAGTCCAGAGGGAGAAATACTCACTTTAGGGCTAGGAGTATATTGACACTAATTTGGAGCAACTCACGCAGCAGCTCATTATCACAATGATTCACCGGCCGAATTTCCCGAAAATAAACCCGTAGGAATGCTCCTTGCTGCTAAATACCTCGTATCTGAGATTAATTGAGTTTGGACGTTGATAGGCGTAATCGGAAGGAAATTCCTCAAATCACTTCACCCTCTCTGTTTTTTCGTGGTTACTGTAAAATTATCTAATCTTTATGGAATAACCCGAAGTAGAGGCTCTTTATTCTTAGGACTTATAAGTCGCATTCCCTGGAATGCGATTTATAAGTCGCATTAAAATCGAAATGCGACGCGCCGACAGCGCTTGTCCGATCTTTCCCTGGGCTTTTTTAGCATGTATAGGAATTCAAAAACTCTTAACCAACATGCAGGTAGGCCATCTACGTATCGAGAATTTACGGGGTGTAACACATTCTGCCCCGGATGAGTTAATTGGCAAAGTTCTAGTGGATTGGCGTTTTCTCCATTAGCCGTTGAGCATATTTACACAGGTATCGAATTCTGATAGAGGTTGTGTCATTGTCAGTGGGATGTTGGGCAACACCAGCGTTGCATGCCGTGGCACGGCGAGGTAAAAGCTGAAGGACCGGATTCAGTAAGGGTCGCGTTTGCTTTCCGTGTCACGGGCTTCGATACTCCATGATACACTAAGTGACATGTTGCTTTATTATTCAGGGAAAAATTCTCACTAGTATAAATAGAACACTTAGGTTTTATTTTTATTCATTACGACTTAAAGTTGAGCAAGGATGTGGGTTACAGGGCGGTTAAAAGGGGACGAAAATCATAGGGTTCTTCTCTATCTCTTTCTCCTTTATTTCAATTGTTTATGGATTTATACTCAATTTGATGATGTTTATTACAAATGAGTGGCTCAAGTCACTTCTTCTTGAGTTAAGAACATTTGTAGTGGAATGTAATTGTTGATCATTTTGGTTTTTCATCTTTTCTTCCATGGTTGTTCTATAAATTCTTGTTCTTACTGCATTAATGTTTGGCCAATGTTAATGTATATCTAAAAGTTAGGTTTCATCTCGAAGAGAAAGTGGAAAGTTGTGAATTGGTAGGATATGATCTCTTCTTAGTTTGGGAAGGTGAAGTGAACACCTTCGGAATATGAAATATATACGAAAGTAGTATTAGTCAATTACGAAATCAGTTTTGTATGGCTAGAACATGAATTTCTTTTTATCACGGGAATGTAGGTGGAAGGTTCATGATTCTTGGGTTGGGTTAATAAAGTTTTTAATCCATAGGCAATAATTCTTGACTAGCAATGAAGGAAATATTAGCCGATTTGTATCGATAAATTACTTTCCTGCATGTTCGTTTTGCTTGACTTTCTCATTACTATAGTTCGGACTCACTTTACAATTTTGTCTTGGGTAGTATAATTTAGGAAATAAACTCTCAAAATCTACTTGAAATTGTTATGCATTTTAGAGTTAGGTTCATTAGCAGCAATTCGATTATTACCTTGGTCTAGTCCACCAATGGATGCGATACTTGGCTTACTTCAGCCATTTTACTACTTGTTCGACCACGTGCACTTGCGTGTAGTTGCAAAAACGAAACAAACAATGATCAAATTTAAGATTGACATTGATCAAGTTGTAGATCAAAATTAAAGCCAAACGTTATCGCAAAATTTCCTTCTTGAGATTCCCTTGAACTTTGGTCAAATGTCTCGAAGTGTTTTTTCCAATATATAGAATTTAAGAGTCTAGTACCAATAATATTTTAGATCTATGAGTCTAGTTTCCATCACATCCAAACTGTTCCTCAATCGACTTTGGAATAGAGATGTGCGTGTTTTCGCGAGACCGTGCAAGCAGGCGTAGGGTCTAAGGCAGTGGAGAACTATAAATAGCCCCTTGGTCAGTTGTTCTTCAGTCAAAATTATTCCAGAAAGTTTCTTTGTGAGAAACACTCTCTATAACTCTCATAAGTGTTGAGTGTTCCTAAGGTAGGAAGCCATGGTTTAATATGATTTTTATGTCGGAAAGTCAGGGCTTGGTGAATCCTGAGATTGGTGTCTTTTCCGGGCTGTTGGTTGTTGTTTCATGGTGATGCTGTTGTTAAGACTTCTTCCTTTGGTTTACTTGGTTATCCTTTGGTTTCCTTGGTTATATAGGTTGGTTATATATGTGTTAAACCCGTTAGGTTGTTGTCTCAGAGTTTCTACCGTTGAATTCCTATGAATCTTGTCGAGTAAGCTTCATTTGTCTTGTTTTGTTATTGAGTTGTGTTGGCTGCGTTTTGGCATAATTTTGGACTTCCTTTAGTCAGTAGTTTCATGGTGTTTAAGGATCAAGTTAGTCTATGCTTGAAGCTAAGGTATGTTAGGCTCGTCCCTCCCTTTGTCGGCATGAATTCCATAGCCGTTGTCGTCCGTGTTGACATGTGTGTTCGCTGTTTTGTGATGGCTTGTTTTTTTTTGTATTATTGAACTATTGTTCTTCTGTTTATGTGGTGATAAGGGTGTGCATAAGGTTCTGGTTTCATTGGTGACTCGGTCTTGAGTGCGGAGAATCATAGTCATGGTAAATTGTTAGGTTCAGGTCGAGAGGCCGTGTGTGACGCTTGTGGTACTTGTAAAAAGTTGTGGGATGTTTGAGTGAATGATATTAGGTGATAATATTGAAAAGTGAATGATGTATTAGAGGGGTTAAGATCGATGGTTGCAATGATCTTTTGTTGTATTTGAATCGGCGATCGTGTCGATGGCACGTGACGGCTGTGGTGACACTTGGGCTGATTTGGCCATGTTCCTTGATATTAGTAGTAAGTATAGTGGCATGTGGGCTGTTTTTAAAGCTTTAGGATAGACTAGTAAGGATGGTAATCCTTAGCTTGGTTAGTGGCTCGTCGGTGGATGGCTAGACATAAAAGAATAGTATTATATTGTAATAGCCGGGTTGTGGGGTTTGAGAGACGATTGTGGGATATTTGAGATGTATTATTATTGTTCTTGATTGTGTGTGTGTTATGTTTTAGGCCTTGTGGCTTGTGAATTCTCGATGGGTGAGAGTTGTTCCGGCTAGGGATCGAGCCTGAGGTGCCTTGTGGCTTGTGGATACCCGATACACGAGAGTGTTTCTAGCTGAGGGGTTGAGCCCAAGGAGTGAAATGACCTACAAGGATGAGAATGATGTCATCCGTAGTGTCGACTTAAGACATGATTCGAGGGTGGTTCGACATGTCTGAGCCTTCCTGCGATCGTGATTGGTTTTCCTAGATGGATTGAGCTCCGTTAACTGTGTGAAACTGACAGAGTGTCTAGCAGTGCTTTATTGATGATGTTGATTAATTGGTGTTTACTCTTGATTTTCTTGGAATTACACAGTGGTTGTTGTTTGTGTTATATATTATCTGATAGAAGTGGATGCTAGATGTTGGTTGGTGTTAGTTGAGGGAATGGAGAGGTCTAGAGGCGATGACAGGTGAGCTGGGTCGGCTAGTTACCGTTGTATTGTTATTTAGTTTTTGACTTGCCAAGCTTATGAGGGACAGGTAGGTTCTGTTTGCATATTTGCATGTAATTGCCAGGCTTATGGGAGCCAGATAGGTTTTATGTGTTTATTTAAGTTGATTTCTCCTTCTGCAATATTTGGTATATCAGTTATCTCTAATCTCTGTCTTCCAGTTGTTTCTACCTTTCATGCTCGGTACATTATTGTACTAATGCCGTAGTTGGGTCGCTGCATTCATGCCTACAGGTGATGGTGGGATGTTAGATCAGGTTCTTTGTTGCTGAGTGGAGTTCTAGCTGAGTCGGTGTGCTCCAGTTCTTTTGGAGTTGCCAGAGGTTGAGTTATGGGTAAGTTCGGGGCCCTGTCCTAGACAATTGATTTATATTATATTTTTACAGGCTCATAGACATTTGTTGTGGGTAAAGTGTCATTGTAATAGGCCAGGTGGGCCATGTTGTTTAGTTGTTCTTCCATTCTGTGGCCTTGACGGCATATTGTATTTATTTTTCTTGGTTGGTCAGGTGAGCAAGCTTCCACTATAGTCTATCGTCTTATTATGATTGTATAGTTGTTGTATTATTGAACCTCATCCGTTCTGGCCTATGTTTTTATTTTTTGAGCGTTGGGTATGCTCATATTAGGGGTGGCACTAGGTGCCAGTCACGCCACCCGGGTTTGGGGTGTGACAGACTTAGTATCAGAGCAGTTTGTCCTAGGGAGTCTATGAGCCGTGTCTAGTAGAGTCTTTTTTATGTGTGCATTGCACAGTGTACTTATAAATAGGAGGCTATAATACATTTAGGAATGTAACCATTCTTTCTGGATCAAAATCGTGCGAGAAGTTAGATGTAATAGGAGTCGGGTCTAGACTCACATTTGTTGACTTTTATAGGGAATGCTTGTAATATGATGGATGAAAGCTGGCCAGTGGATAAACATGGCGGCAGGTAAGATTCTTATTTTGGTTATGGTTATAGTGGTGTCGCACCTTGGTATGGTGCAAGATTTTGTTGTTTGTTGTTATTTATGGTAGGCTTTTCTTTTGAGGCTATGTCTTTGCGATGTCGTGCTGTGTGAGTCCTTGAGTTGGAGTCCTACATTTCGTCCAACATTTGAGGGCGAATGTTTCTAGGGGGGAAGTATGTAACATCCCGTATAATTTGAGCGATAAAATCATGTTTTCGAGGTAGGACTAAGACTACCTAATAAGTTAAGAAGGAAGTGTTATGAGTTATTTGAATCACTCTATGATNCTATGATCATATTTAAGATTGGACATCGATCAAGCTGTAGAAGAAAATTCGGAAAAAGTTATCGCGAAATTTCCTTCTTGAGATTCCTTGAACTTTAGGTTAAATGTCTCGAAGTGTTTTTTCCAATATATAAAGATCTAGGGAGTGTGCAACCTATCAAATTAAAGATCCATGAGTCTAGTTTCCAGCGCATCAAACCATTCCTCAATCCGACTTCGGAATAGAGAGATATGCGTGTTTTCGCGAGACCATGCAAGTAGGCACGTCACGAGGGTCTAAGGCGGAGGAGAACTATAAATAGCCCCTCGGTCGGTTGTTCTTCATCCAAATTCTTTTCCAGAAAGTTTCTTCATGAGAAACCTCTCTATAACTCTCCCTTAATTGTTCTATGTGTTCCTAAGGTAGGAATCCATGGTTTAACATGATTTTGATGTCGGGATGTTGGGAGCTTAGTGTAGTCCGTGGATTGGTGTCTTTTCCGAGCTGTTGGTTACTGTTTCGTGGTGATGCTATTGGTAAGACTTCTTCCTTTGGTTTCCTTGGTTATATAGGTTGGTTATAGATGTATTACCTTAGGTTGTTGGCTCGGAGTTTCTACCGTTGAATTCCTATGAACCTTGTTGGGTAAGCTTCATTTGTCTTGTTTTGTTGTTGAGTTGTGTTGGCTGCGTTTTGGCAGAATTTTGGAATTCCTTTAGGCAGTAGGTTCATGGTATTGAAGGCTCAAGTTCGGCTAGACTTGAAGCTAAGGTATGTTAGGCTCGTCCCTCCCTTTGTCGACATGAATTCTATAGCCGTTGTCGTCCGCGTTGACGTGTATGTTGGCTGTTTTGTGATGGCTTGTGTGTTTGCTATTATTGAACTCTTGTTATGCTGTTTCTATGATGATAAAGGTGTGTATAAGATGATGTTTTGGTTGGTGCCCTGGCTTGAGTGCGGAGAATCATAGTCATGGTAAATTGTTAGGCACGTGTCGAGAGGTCGTGTGTGAGGCGTGTGGTTCTTGTAGCAAGTTGTGGGATGTTTGAGTGAATAAGATTAGGTGATCATATTGACAAGTGAATTAGGGATTTTAGGGGTTAAGATAGGTGGTTGTGACGATCTTTTGTTATATTTGAATCGGCGATTGTGTCGACCGTGTCGATGGCACGTGACGGCCGTGGTGATACTTAGGCTGATTTGGCTGTGTCCCTTGATGTTAGTAGTAAGTATAGTGGCATGTGGGCTGTTTTTAAAGCTTGAGGAGATGGTAATCCTTGGCTTGGTAAGTGGCTCGTCGGTGGACGACTAGACATGAAAGAATAGTATTGTATTATAATAGTCGAGTGGTGGGCTATTTGAGCATGTATTATTATTGTTGTTGATTGTGTGTGTGTTATGTTTGAGGCCTTGAGTCTTGTGGATACTCGATGCGCGAGAGTTGTTTCGGCTAGGGATCGAGCCCGAGGTGCCTTGTGGCTTGTGGATACCTGATGCACGAGAGTGTTTCCGATTGAGGGGTTGAGTCCAAGGAGTGAAATGACCGACGGGGTTAAGAATGATGTCCTATATAGTGTTGAGTTAACACATGATTCGAGAGTGTTTCGACATGTCTGAGCCTTCCTGGCATCGCAATTGGTTCTCTCAGATGGATTGAGCTCCACTAACTGTGCGCAACCGAGCGAGTGTCCGACAGTACTTGATTGCTGATGTTGATTAATTGGTGTTTACTCTTAATTTGCTTGGAATTACACAGTGGTTGTTGTTTGTGTTATATATTATGAAGTAGTGGATGCTAGATGTTGGCTGGTGTTAGCTGAGGGCATTGAGAGGTCTAGAGGCGATGACAGGTGAGTGGGGTCGGCTAAGTTCCGTTGTATTATTATTTACTTTTGGACTTTCCAGGATTATGGGGGCCAGGTAGGTTCTGTTGGTTTGTTTGCTTGTACTTGCTAGCTTATGGGGGCTAGGTAGGTTTTTTGTGTTTACTTAAGTTGAGTTCTCCTTCTACGATATTTCGTATATTTGTTGATCTCTAATCTTTGTCTTCCAGTTGTTTCTGCCTTACATGCTTGGTACATTATTGTACTGACGCCCTAGTCGGGGTGTTGCATTCATGCCTGCAGGTGATGGTGGGCTGTTAGATCAGGTTCTTGATTGTTGAGTGGAGTTCCAGCTGAGTCGGTGTACTCCAGTTCTTTTGGAATTGCCAAAGGCTGAGTTATGGTTAGTTTGAGGCCCTGTCCTTGATAATTGATTTCTATTATATTTTTAGAGGCTCGTAGACTTCTGTTGTGGGTCTATGTAATTGTTTTAGGCTAGGTGGGCCATGTTGTATAGTTTTCCTTCCATTTTGTGGACTTGACGACATTTTGTATTTATTTTTCTTGGTTTTTCAAGTGATCCAGCTTCCACTATAGTCTATCATCTTATTCTGATTGTATAGTTGTTTTGTTTTTCAATATCTTCGTCTTTGGCCTTTGTTTTTATCTTTTTGGCCATCGGGTATGCTCATATCAGGGGTGGCACCAGGTGCCAGTCACGCCTCCCTGAGTTTGGGGTGTGACAGACTTGATCGGTTGTTCTTCATCCAAATTCATTTCCAGAAAGTTTCTTCATGATAAACCTCTCTATAACTCTCCTTTAAGTTTTCTAAGTGTTCCTAAGGTAGGAATCCATGGTTTAACATGATTTTGATGTCTAGAAGTCGGGAGCTTGGTGTAGTCCGTGGTTTGGTGTCTTTTCCGGGCTATTGGTGGCTGTTTCATGGTGATGCTGTTAGTAAGACTTCTTCCTTTGGTTTTCTTGTTTATGTAGGTTGGTTATAGATGTGTTAATCCCTTTAGATTGTTGTCTCGGAGTTTCTACCGTTGAATTCCTATGAATCTTATCGGGTAAGCTTCATTTGTCTTGTTTTGTTGTTAAGTTGTGTTGGCTGCGTTTTGGCAGAATTTTGGACTTCCTTTAGGCAGTAGGTTCGTGTTGTTGAAGGCTCAAGTTCATCTAGGCTTGAATCTAAGGTATGTTAGGCTCGTTCCTCCCTTTGTCGGCATGAATTCCATACCCGTTGTCGTCCACGTTGACGTATGTGTTGGCTTTTTTGTGATGTCTTGTGTTTTTGCTATTATTGAACTCTTGTTCTGCTTTTTATATGGTGATAAAGGTGTGTATAAGGTGCTGGTTTGGTTTGTGGCTTGGGCTTGAGTGCGGAGAATCATAGTCATTGTAAATTGTTAGGCTCGTGTCGAGAGGCCGTGTGTGAGGTGTGTGGTTCTTGTAGCAAGTTGTGGGATGTTCTAGTGATCATATTGACAAGTGAATGACGGATTAAAGGGTTTAAGATCGATGGTTGCAATGATCTTTTGTTATATTTGAATCGGCGATCGTGTCGACCGTGTCGACGGCATGTGATTGCCGTGGTGACACTTGGGCTGATTTGGCCGTGTTCCTTGATGTTAATAGTAAGTATAGTGGTGTGTGGGCTGTTTGTAAAGCTTGAGGATAGACTGGTTAGGATGGTAATCCTTAGCTTTGTTATTGGCTCATCGGTGTACGGCTAGAAGTGAAAGAAAAATATTGTGTTGTAATTGTCGGGTTGTGGAATTTGAGAGCTGATTGTGGGCTATTTGAGCATGTATTATTATTGATGTTGGTTGTGTGTGTGTTATGTTTTAGGGATTGTGTCTTGTGGATACCTATTGCGTGAGAGTTGTTCCAGCTAGGGATCGAGCTCGAGGTGCCTTGTGAATTGTGGATACTCGATGCACGAGAGTGTTTCCGGCTGAGGGGTTGAGCCAGGAATGAAACGACCTACGGGGTTGAGAATGATGTCCTCCGTAGTATAGAGTAAAGACATGATTTGAGAGTGGTTCGACATGTCTAAGCCTTCCTGGGATCGCGATTGGTTCTCTCACTCCATTTGGGTGGTCATGGATAGGTTGACCAAAGCAGCTCAATTCTTGCCGGTCAAAACTACCGATTCAGCGGAGGATTATGATAAATTATACATTAGGGAGTTAGTTAGGTTGCATGGAGCGCCCTTGTCCATCATATTGGATAGAAGTACTCAGTTCACCTCCTAGTTTTGGAAATCATTTCAAAAGTGACTTGGTACTCAGGTCAAGCTCAGTACAACATTTCACTCGCAAATCGATGGTCAGGAGGAGTGGATTATTTAGACTCTCAAGGACATGTTGAGAGAATGTGTGATTGACTTCAAGGGTAGTTGGGATGATCATTTTCCTCTCATTGAGTTTGGTTATAACAACAACTATCATTCCAGCATTCAGATGGCTCCGTTAGAGGCTCTCTATGGGCGAAGATGTAGATTGCCTATTGGTTGGTTTAAAGTCGGTGAGGTTGTGGTAATAGGTCTAGATTTAGTCCATGAGGCTATGGAGAAAGTTCAACTCATAAGGGATAGGTTGAAAAAAGCTCAGAGTCGCCAAAATTCCTACGCGGATGTGAGGAGGAGAGATCTTGAGTTTGAAGTTGATGATTCAGTGTTTTTGATGGTATCCCCAATGAAAGGAGTGATGAGATTTGGGAAGAAAGGATACTCAGTCACCGTTATGTTGGACCATATCGAATTAAGAAATAGGTTGGCAAGGTGGCATATGAGTTGGAGTTGCTCTAAGAATTAGCTTCAGTCCATCCAATTTTTCATGTATCACTCTTAAAGAAGTGCTTGGGTGACCCGGCTCTAGTTGTTTCGGCGAAGAGCATAGATGTGAAGGACAACCTTAATTATGAGGAGGTTCTGGTGGAAATACTAGATCGTCAAGTTTGAAAGCTAAGAAATGAAGAAGTAGCTTCAGTCAAGGTTTTATGGAGGAATCAGTATGTTGAGGAAGCTACGTGGGAAGTCAAAGCAGATATGATGGCTAAATACCATCATCTATTTCCTTCTAGCTCAATTTCAGCTTGAGGTATTAGTTTCCTCCTTAGTACTCTATTCAGTTTCATGTTTAGCTAATGTATCCCAGTTTCTTTCAATTAAATGGATGTATGTGTGATTCGGGAATTCAGTTTAGTAATGTAGTTCAAATCGGAGCCAGTCACTCCGTCAGTTTTCAGCATGTATGTTCAGTATTTGAGTATGATGATTGCATTTCTCTGCTTTTTAGTATGTTTTCCACATTTGAGGATGAATGTTTCCAAAGGGGAGATATTATAATACCCCAAAAATCCTAAGATCGGACCTAGGAGTTGAAATAGAGAGAATAGAATTTTCTGCACCAAGTCACAGGACGAGTCGTCCAGTGACCCATCAGGAACCCCAAAAGTCATTAAGTGACTTGTGGGGAGAGGATGGCGGTTGGTTGAAAATTTTATGTTTGGGGTGACCACGGGTTTGACCATGAGTCATGGTCAGCCCCACGATCCGTTAAGTCACCCGTGGTCAAAGATGGTTGAAGGAAGAAGGGAAGCAGGTAGTGTTGGAAATGACTGGTTATCACAAGTCGTTGGGTACACCACGAGTCATGGTGTCCCTCGTGTTGACCCTCAGAGGACGATTTGGCAGTGTTCATGATGAGAGGTGACCACGAGCCGTGTTTAGGGGCACGACTCGTGTAGTCCCTCGTTGGGACTGGCAGTCTGCTTTATCTTGTTTGCAATCCAATTCCTTTTCTTTTCTTAGCCTATGGGAGATGCTTTCCATTATTTTCTATTAGAAAAAACACACAAAAAGAGTTTGATTTTTGTTTTGTGGAACTCACATCGTTTTGCAGAAACATGTCTTCATTCAGGCACCAAGACAAAGGGAAAGCTCCAACCTCTAGCAAAGGTGATGAGTTGGTAATTTACCAACTCATTAGGCTTTTAAGCATGAGCTTTTGCTTTGTTTTCACATCTATTAGGAAGGTTTTATACCTTTTCTCTTTAATTTTGTAGGTATTGAAATTAGACAAAGAAACTAGAGGAATTGAACAAAAAGCACTCTGCTAGAGGTAGGGCTAGGCATTGGGCCGGGACGGACCGATAGTCCCATCCCGTCCCACTATATTAATGGGTCGGGAAGGGACGGGA
>JACEIK010001727.1:142666-155504 GCA_018107945.1 Datura stramonium | reverse complement strand
TTGTTGAGACGAAATATTTTCCGGCACTGGAATAGATTGTTGTCGGTCTTGTGCTTCCATGTCATCATCACTGTTAATTGCTGACTCTAGAAAAGATTCTTGCTGGAAAGTTAACTTCGATAGCCCGTGATTGCTTTTCTCCGTGTTGATCCAATCTCTGAATGTTATAGATACCTCCAAGTTGTCTTCTGCTAGTGAATATCGATAATCTCCAAGTTGAAATCTTGCCGCGCTGAAAGTGGCCTACGAAATAATAGATAATGCTTGAATAGTTGGCATGTCCTGAACCATCTTGCTAAGCATTGAAAATACGCTTCCACGAGCCCTCCACCAACACAGAATGTATGGTGTGCTGTCAGCGGCAATTGTAACATTGATGTTAAACCTCGTGAAATGTTAATGATTAGTAGGCGTACGCGTGAAATTTATGACAAGTAAAGAAAGCTTGACGCATGTGAGAAAAGCCTCGGAAGAAGGGTCGGGCGAGGCCAGGTCGCGAGGGGCCAACGCGACGCGCCAGGAGGGCTAGCACCCTGGGAGGTGCGGCACGACACCTTCCCTAGCGCGTTGGCCAGCATGAGGCACACCCGTCCACCGCCCTACACTTATATATATACTTCCCTTATTCAATTTTAAATCATTTGTAAAGTATCCTTCGGCCAAAGGTGAGAGAGCACGCAATTTTCAATTAATTTTTGTCAAATTACGCTACGAAACGCCTTTCAAATGCAAATTAACTTTGAGTAACAAGTTCTAGGCCTACGTGAAGCATTTCTATGGAGTTATTTCTTGAAAACTCGCTCGGCATACCAGAACTCCGCCGAGTAAAAGTTGTTAAAATTACTCCAAATTGACTCCTAAACGGCCACAAGGATTAGGTAAGCGTTTCTCCCTTCTGAACTCTCGAGAAATTATAGGTTTTCAGCCGAGTTATTCGAAGTTCAATAATAGTTGTTATTATTGTCGAAAGTTATCATTATTTGTTGAATATAGTATTGAAATTAGCCCTATTCTCTCAGCATAAGGGTTGCAGTTGGGTGGAATTGTTACGCCTCACCTTGGGAGGCATGACTGGCACCTAGTGCCACACTGGAATCTGACTGACCTAGCTAGGCATTTGCACCTCTGGTGCAAGCCTGCAACTTAACTCAAAAAAATAATGGGCTATATCTCGGCCATAAACACAGACCTCGGCCAACAAGGCCTCATAGCCACCTATAAAAGAAATAGCTAACCAACAATAGGAAAATAAAGGGAATCCTATGCGGGCCAATAATACCCCCATGATGTCTAGTTATAACTGAAATGTAAATCAGGCACTAAACTATGCTAAGGTTAACAAGGCCACTATCTAATATCTAAACAAGGCCCCACACGATCATCACACGAAATAAATCATATATATAGGCCATACACGACCAACAACAAACTAACCATAGGGTACTGTAAAATATGCAAGCCTCTCAAAGTAGAATATTGGTCGAGACAGGGCCCCGATCTACCCATACTATACAATCAAAAGAACAAACCTTCTAACTAATCAGCTCCTTAGGATGGGAGCTAACTATACTGCTGACTCGGGATGGAAGTTAAGAAGATACTGATTCGTGTCTATCCACACCTGTAGGCAAGTAATATAGTGCCCCAAGATAGGCGTCAGTACAATATGTACCGAATAGTAAGGCAATAACTGAAAGTAACTGAATAAAGCTTAAGATGAAACTTAAAGTAATTGAGTGAAAGAGATAGAGGTATAACCTGTATAACTTAACTTCCTGCTGTCTAATTTAATAGTAAATAGTGCAAATAAGAACTTTACCTGGCCCCTATAAGCTGGAAGGTACAATCAGCACAGAATAACCTAATCGGGGCCCTAGCGAACACACTTCAATCTATATACCCCTAACAAGGTCAAAACAAGTCAACTAATAACTATAGACGTACTACCAATCCCCTAGGTCTGCAATTGAGCACGCTCAGCCCCTAAACTGTAGTTGTGTCTAATTCCAGTGTACTCCTGATGTCTGCACCCAAGCTCGACGTAGGTGTGGTGTCGATACGACACAAAAATAGTCCATCCATGGAAAGGACTGTATAAGTTCCTTGGACCTCATTTTTGTCCCTTGTGGATGACATACCACTCCTTGAAGCAACGTCATCTAGTCCCTAGTGAGCAACGACACATCTAGTAACCTTGGGGGTTGGTTATGGAAGGCTACACATGGAAAGGTCAATCCCAAACTAAACATAGAGTACTGGTCTCAGCTAATAGCAACAACTAATCACAATAGATATACTTATGGCTCTCTTACTTGAATTTAGTACGCCGTCCAAATCAAATCAAACCAACCCAATACCTGATGNCTAATAGCAACAACTAATCACAATAGATATACTTATGGCTCTCTTACTTGAATTTAGTCTGTATTACAATACTATAGAAACTAACTTGTCGAAGGAATTCGCCTTAACATACCTCGATCGCTGATTCCTGATTAACTGGCGAGTTTCAATTCTTATTCAACAACTCTTTCCAACTGTAATTGTATTATTGGGAGAATGATATTAGTTTTAGCACTATATTCATTAGAAATGATAACTTTTAATACTAATAGCAACTATACTTTAACTTCACAAAATACGACCGAAAACGTATAATTTTTCGGGAATTCAGAAGGGAGAAATGCTTACTTGAAGCCTGTGACATATAGGAATCAATTTGGAGCAATTCTGATCACTTCTACTCGGCGGAGTTCCAATTCACCGGGCATATTTCGAGAAACTAACTGCATTGTAATGCTCCCTGTAGTCTTATAACCCAATACTTGAAGTTAATTTGAATTTGGACGGCGTTTGGAACTGTATTCGAAAGGAAATTACTTGAAAATGTCATATTTGTCGTTCTCTGGACGAGGGTCTGTTTATTTGATATAATACCAAATGATTCAATTGAACTTATATAAAACTTGGGCAGTGGACACGGGGTCTGTGTCACGTACCCCAACGCAACAATCTTGGGCCGTGTCACAGAGCCCATCGCGGAGGGGGAGGGTTCGTGACATGTTGCCCTCTTGGAAGCTTGTCCAGCCTTCTCCCTTGCAACCTCAATTCCGYGCYCGTTCGACCTTTCCCCGATCCCTTTCTCRTATSTGTCGTACTCTAAAACTCTTGACTAATGTACGAATATGCYGAMTACACGTTAGGAKCTTACGGGGTGTAACATCCTCCCCCCCTTAGGAACATTCRTCCTCGAATGTCAACTTCAACTTAMAGGAGTTTAACTCTTTMAACTATTATTCTGGAAAAATTTTGGCAGAGTTTTCCCTGTAATATAGACTAYMTGAAAACCCTRAAATGYAGAAAAAGTCCAATACAGRCACCTCACATGACACTATAAGAACTATTTCACAATAGAATGGTAGTCAASTGAACAATATAAATAACAAAAACCATAAAATATYAGTTGAAAAACAAACTTACCTTAACTGCATAGTCTGGACTAACCGTGAAACARATGAGGATATCTGGATCTCATGTCGTCTTCAGCTTCCCAKGTCATCTCTTMTTTATTCTTGCTTCTCCACAGTACCTTAAYAGAAGYGACATCTTTGGTCCTCAACCTATGAACGTGCCGATCTAATATGGCCACTGGAACATCTTYKTAGGCCAAATMTTCAGTAATTTGKACATCCTCAAYTGGCACAACTCGAGATGGATCCCCTATACACTTCCGCAACATCGATACWTGAAAGACCGAGTGAACAAACTCTAACTCTGGAGGMAAATCTAACTCGTACSCCRCCTGKCCTATTCTTYCGAGGATCCGATATGACCCAATAAACCTTGGGCTAAGCTTTCCMTTTTTACCAAAMCTCATTACGCTCTTCATTGGMRAAWGTTTCAGAAATACCCAATCGTCTACATTGAATTCYAGATTTATAYGCCGCACATCAGAGTAAGATTTCTGGCGACTTTGGGCTGTCAATAAGCACTCTCTGATAAKMTTTACCTTCTCCTATGTTTGGTGGATCATGTCTGGTCCAATTAATTCTGATTCTCCTACCTYGAACCAACCAATAGGAGACMTGCAYTWYCRCCCATATAAGGCCTCGTAYGGCGCYATCTGAAATGCCKAATGGTAACTATTATTGTAAGMAAATTCAATAAGGGGTAAATGTTCACMCCAACTGCCCCCAAAGTCTAACACACACACTCACAACATGTCCTYAAGTGTYTGAATTGTAYGTTCTGCCTGCCCGTYTGTCTGAGGATGKAATGCTGTACTCAAGTTAACCTACRTTCCTAAGCCTCTCTGAAATGRCTGCTAGAATCTAGCTATGAATTATGCTCCTMTKTCRAAAATGATWGATACTGGGACACCATGTAGTCTAACTATTTCCCTGATATATAACTYGACRTAGTCCTCGACCGAGAAAGTGGTCCTAGYTGGCAGAAAATRAGCTGAMTKTGTCAATCTATCAACAATCACCCAGATGGAATCAAATCTACGTSTGGTACGGGGTAATCCTGTCACAAAATCCATATTGATTGCTTCCCATTTCCACATAGGCACTTCTATTTCCTGTGTCAATCCGCCGTGTTTTTGATGTTCAGCCTTTACCTGCTGGAAGTTAGGGAATTGTGCTGCAAATTCTGCTACACTCTTTTTCATTCCAGGCCACCAATAAATTTCTTTTATTTCATGATACATTTTTGTCGAACCCGGGTGAAGAGAGTAACGAGAGTAGTGTACCTCAACCATAATCTGCTGGCGAAGCCCTGCTACATCTGGAATGTAAAGGCAACCGCTGACTCTCAGGACCCCGTCTTTAGTTACCTCAAAAGCTGATACTTCCACCTATTGTACCTTTTCTCTAAGCTGTGCTAAATGAGGATCTTCATACTGCTATTGTTTTACCTCCACTACTAGGGACGATACTACTGTATTCTGAATTATAGCCCCATTGTCTCCTGAGTCCACTATTCGGACGGCTAAGCTGGATAACTAGTGTAACTCGGGCGAGTTCTGCTGTTCGAGCCTTAAATGTGCCAAAATCCCCATGGATCTATGATTAAGGGCATATTCTACAATTTTAGCCTTTCTTGGATGATACAAAATGTTCATGTCATAATCCTTCAACAGTTCTATCCAGCGACACTGTTGTAGATTCAACTCTTTCTGAGTGAAAATGTACTAGAGGCTTTTATGGTCAGTGAAAATATATACATGGATGCCATACAGATAGTTCCTCCATATTTTCAAGGCATGAACTACTGCAGCTAACTCCATATCGTGCGTGGGGTAATTCTTTTCATGTTTCCTCAGCTGCCTCAAAGCATAAGCAATTACCTTACCACATTGCATCAGAGCACACCCTAACCAAACACTTGATGCATCACAATACACTGCATAACCCTCTGAACCTTCTGGCAAAGCTAACACTGGTGCTGATGTCAATCTATTTTTCAACTCCTAAAAACTCTATTCACATGCCTTAGTCTAGTGAAACTTGACCGCTTTCTGAGTTAACTTGGTCAAAGGTGCTGATAAAGTAGAAAACCCCTCTACAAATCTTTTGTAGTACCTAGCTAATCCCAGAAAACTATGTACCTCAGTTGGAGTTGTAGGTCTAGGCCATGTCTTTATTGCCTCAATCTTTTGCGAATCAACCTGAATACTAGCATCTGACACAATATGGCCCAAAAAAGGCTACAGAGCTCAGCCAGAGTTTGTACCCGCACCTGGTGATACCATGATCTTAAGTCAATCTTGGAAAAGTGTCTCATACCTTGTAGCTAATCAAACAATCATCTATTTTGGGAGTGGGTACTTGTTCTTGATAGTAACCTTATTTAGCTGCCGATAATCTATACACATGCGGAGGGAGCCATCTTTTTTTCTTACAAACAAAACTAGCGCACACCACAGAGAAGCACTCGGCCTGATAAAGCCCTTATCTAGTAGATCTTTCAACTGATCTTTCAATTCTCTGAGCTCTGTAGGAGCCATTCAATATGGAGGGATGAATATGGGGCTGAGTGCCTGGTAGTAAATCCATAGAAAAATCGATTTCCCTTTCTGGGGGAATACCAGGAAGTTCATATGGGAACACATCTGGAAATTCATTGACTACTGGAATGGACTGAAGAGTCAAGGATTATACTTGGATATCTTGAACCCTGACAATATGATAGATGCATCCCTTTGCTATTAACTTTCTCGCCCGAAGATAGGATATAAACCTATCTTTTGTCGTGGCTCATTGCCTTTCCACTGCCGTATTACCTCCCCTAGAAAGTGGAATCGAACAGTCTTGGTCCAACATTCTACATTGGCATAACATGGTGCTAGCCATTCCATACCCATAATTGCATCAAAGTCAATCATTTTTAGTTCCACCGAATCTGCTAAATTCTGGCGACCAATAACCTCTACTATGCAATCGCGGTAGATCTTTTTAGCTATAATAGAATTACCGATGGGTGTAGACACTGAAAAGGGTTGCTGAAGCAATTCTAGCATTATATCAAACTTTCAAGCTACTAATGGAGTAACATAATAAAAATGGAACCCAGGTCTATGAAAACATAAACTAAATGAGAACAGATGTCCAGCATACCTATCACAACATCCGACAATGACTTCAACTCCTGTCGCCTCATTAAAGCATAGGTGGGATCCCGACCAGTGCTTGAACTCAGTGCCCCTAACTTGCCTCGGCCTCTGCCGGCTAGAGATGAGGGCCCACACCCTACTTAAGATGCTGGGGCACGTGACCCTACCAAAGATTTGTCTTGTCGGTCCCGATCAATTTGACCCTTGGTTGGATAGTTCCTCATCAAATGACCCTCTTGTATGCAGGTGTAACACGCAGTAGAACAATACCTACATTCCCCAAGGTGACGTCAACTGCAAAAAGGGAAAGGTGGAACAGTGAGTCTACTCTGCTCTAATCCTCTCTGCTACTACAAACTCGATGACTGTGAGCTCTCACCGGGTCCTTACTGCCCCTGACGGCCTGGTCTACTACCCTGCTACTACTGTGGAGGTGGGGGTCTAGGTGGTCTACCTAGTAATTGCGGCCTAGGTTCGCCTTGGAACTTCGCCTAAGTGTCACTAGGTCTAGACCTGCGGCGCTGCTCCTGATTTTCCTCTCTATCTCTCGCTGCCACTGCCTGATCCCCTCAATATTTTGAGCAAATGCCTGAAAATGGGAAATATCCATGTCCTCTCGTAGAGTAGCCGTAATACAAGTATCTACATACTCTGGAAGCATCCCCAAAATAAATCGGTGCACTCTAGCTGGCATGGTATCTACAAATGTTGGTGCATATCAGGCCAAGGAGTCAAATCTCATAGCATACTCCCGAACACTCATCGAACCCAGCTCCAGATGTAGAAACTAATCTATCTGGGCCTGTCGGATTTTGTGTGGCAAATAGTGGTCCAAGAAGGCCTCCAAAAAGCTGGACCAGGTCGGAGGAGGAACATCTCTACATTGGGAGACCTCCCAACTCTTGTACCATAGCACTGCTCTGTCCCGTAGCTAGAATACCGCTAAACCGACTCCACAGGTGTGGCATGCATTACCCTGAAGATCTGCTGCAACTGATCCAAAAAGTCCTGAGGGTCCTCATCTCGATCCGTCCTTGTGAAATGCGGGGGACTCAGAGTGAGGAACTCTCGGACCTTCGAACTACCAGGTCCTCCCGAAGACTCTACAACCACGGGTGCCACTGGCGGACCTGTGCATCCATCATCTTAGATAACATAAAATAACACTCCTAACCTCCTGATCTGATGGCATCGGTATAGGGACTGCTGGAGGTGGTGCTGACGCATCTGCCGCCGCTCTGGTTGGCTCCTAATGGGGCATAGACTGCTAGGGAGACCGAGATGGAGTGTCTCGGTCTCCCTCAGATCAGGCTGACTCTGACTTGGGCACCCTGCTAGTGCCCTCTCTTGCTGTGATGTCCAACTTCCTGCCAATCGTGGTCTGTCGCATGTCTGACATTTCTCTGTAGACAAACAGAATATGGTAAGCTTAGGGACTTAAACCTATACTGTACATCTCTATAGCACGACTGGAAGAGAAAGAAGAGTAACCATCGTATCATGCCTCGTATCCTCCAGTCTATAGAATATGGTGCAAAACACATCCATAGACAAGACTCTACTTATCATGGCTCGCGGACTCCCTGGGGTATGACCTTCTCTGATACCAAGTTTGTCACGCCCCACCTTGGGAGGAATGACTGGCACCTAGTGCCACACTGGAATCTGACTAACCTGGCTAGGCATAAGCATGTATGGTGCAAGCCTGCAACTTAACTAAATAAAACAACTAGCTATATCTCGGCCGTAAACACAGCCCCTGGCCGACAAGGCCTCATAGCCACCTATAAAAGAAATAGCTAACCAGCAACAAGAAAATAAAGGGAATCCTATGCGGGCTGACAAGACCACCATGATGTCTAGCTATAGTTGAAATGTAAATCAGGCACTAAACTATGTTAAGGTCGACAAAGCCACTATCTAATAGCTAAACAAGGCCCCACACGGCCATCATAGGAAATAAAGCATATATATAGGCCCCGCACAACCAAAAACAAACTAACCACAAGGAACTGTAAAATCTACAAGCCTTTTATAGTAGAATATTGGTCGAGACAGGACCCCGACCTATCCATACTGTACAATCAAAAGAACAAACCTTCTAACTAATCAGCTCCAGAGGAGGGGGATACCTATACTGCTGACTCGTGCTGGAAGCTGAGAAGGTCTTAATCCGTGTCTATCTGCACCTGTAGAAATGTAATGCAGCGCCCCAAGATGGGAGTCAGTACAATATGTACTGAATATGTAAGGCAATAATTGAAAATAACTGAATAAAACTTAAGACGAAACTGAAAGTAACTGAGTGAAAGAGATAGAGGTATAACCTATATAACTTAAATTCCTTCTGTCTAATCTAATAGTAAATAGTGCAAACAAGAACCTTACCTGGCCCTCATAAGCCGGAAGGTATAATCAGCACAAAATAACCCACTCGGGGCCCCCATAAGCCCTGATGAGCACACTTCAATCTATATACCCCTAACAAGGTAAAAACGAGTCAACTAATAACTATATCCATCCTACTAATCCCCTGGGTCTACAACTGAGCCCGCTCAGCCCTTGAACTGTAGTTGTGTCTGAGTCTAGTGGACTCCTGATGTTTGCACCTCGGGCACCAGGCTCGACGGGGGTATGGTGCAGATACAACACAAAAATAGTCCAACCATGGAATGGAATATATAAGGTCCTCGGACCTCATATTCGTCCCTCACAGACGGCATACTGCACTTTGGAGAAACGTCATCTAGTCCTTGGCGGGCAACGACACAACTAGTAACCCTTGGGTTGGTTATGAAAGGCTATACAGGGAAAAGTCAATCCCAAACTAAACATAGAGTACTGGAGCTAATAGCAACAACTAATCACAATAGATATACTTCTAGCTCTCTTACTGGGATTCAATCTGTATTACCTATAGAAACTAACTTGCCGAAGGAATTAGCCTTAATATACTTCGATCGCCAGTTCCTGATTAATTGGCGAGTTTCAATTCGTAGTCAACAACACTTCCAATTTTAATTGTATTACTGGGAGAATGAGATTAGTTTCAGTACTAAATTTGGCAGAAACGATAACTTTTAATACTAATTGCAACTATACTTCAACTTCACAAAATAAAACTATAAACGTATAATTTCTAGAGAATTTAGAAGGGAGAAATGCTTACTTGAAGCTTGTGACCATATAGAAATCAATTTGGGGCAATTATGATCACTTCTGCTCGGCAGAGTTCCAATTTTCCGAGCGTATTTCGAGAAACTAACTCCGTAGTAATGCTCTGTGCAGGCTTATAACCTAATACTTTAAGTTAGTTTGAATTTGGACGGCGTTTGGCAGCGTATTGGAAGGAGATTACTTGAAAATGTCATATTTGTCATTCTCTGGACGAGGGTCTGTTTATTTGATATAATACTAAATGATTCAATTTAACTTATATAAAACTTGGAAGATGGACACGAGGTCCGTGTCATGGACCCCAATGCAGCAATCTTGGGCCGTGTCACGGAGCCCATCGTAGAGGGGGAGGGTCCGTGACACGTTTCCCTTTTGGCAGCTTGTCTGACCTTCTCCCTTGCAACCTCGATTCCGCGCTCGTTCGACCTTTCCCCTGGCCCTTTCTCATACGTGTTGTACTCTATATCTCTTGATTAACGTATGAATATGATGACAAAATGTTAGGAGCTTACGGGGTGTAACAGGAACTGCTATTTACAAGTTGAAACTCGTTAGTTAAATGAAAGTCGGCGTTCAAGGTATGTTAAGGAGAATTCCTTTGGAAAGTTATTCCTATCGTATTGTAATACGACCTAGATACTTGTAATGAAGCCAGAAATATGATTATTATGGTTAGTTTCTACTATTAGTTTGAGATTAGCATTTTCTATTTAGATTGGTACTGACCCTGCCCTATATAGCTTTTTGTTGTCCAACCTCAGGGTTACTAGCTATGTCATTGCCTACAGGGCTGTATGGATTGCTCCAAGGAGCTATATGTTGTCCAAAGGGACTATGTTGAGGCCCAAAGACCATATTACAGTCCATTCCATTGCTGCACTATTATTTTTATGCCATATCAGTATCACATACCCTCGTCGAGCCTGGTGCCCAGGGTGTAGTTGCAGGAGTCCTCCAGACTTAGACATATCTACAGGAGCCGAGTGGGCTCAGATGTAGACCCAAGGGACTGGCAGGTTGGCTGTAATAACATGTTGACTCATTTTGTCTTTGTTAGGAGTAAATAGATTAAAGTGTGCTCACTAGGGCTTATGAAGGGCCTCGAGCGGGTTATTCTGTGCTGGTTGTACCTTTCGTGCTTATGGGGGCTAGGTAATGTTCTTGGTTGCCTTATTTATTGTTAGTTATACAAAAAGTTGTAGGGAATGCAGGTGGTATCTCTTATATTTCCAATTGAATTGTTTTCAGTTTTATTATCAGTATTATTCAATCGCTTTGGTTTACTGCCTTACATATTCTGTACATATTTTACTGAAGCCCATCTTTGGGGTGCTGCATTACTTGCTTGCAGGTACGGTTAGATGCAATTTAGGAACTCCCTAATTATCAGGCGAGTTAGCAGTCTAATCAGCTCCTTTACTCTGGGGTTGTTAGTTAAAACGTTTGTTCTTTTGTTGTATAGTTTATAGGTAGGTCGAGGACCTGTCCCGACCATTATTCCACTCTTAGAGGCTTGTAGGGCTATAGATTCCTAGTTGTTGGTTTGTTTGTTGGGGCCTATGTATGTTTATTTTTTGTAATGGTCGTGTGGGGCCTAGTTTTGCTTTTTAGTTAGAAGCCTTGTTGGTTATAGTATAGTTATAACTTCTTGTTTTCATTCTAGTATAACTAGACATCATGGTGGTCTTGTCGACCCGCATAGGATCTCCTATATTGCATGTTGTTGGTTAGCTATTTTCTTTTTTACAGGTGGCTATGTGGCCTTGTCGACCGAAGGCTGTGATTATAGTCGAGATATAGCTCGTTGTTTTCTTAATTTGAAGAGCAGGCATGCACCAAAAGTGCATAAGCCTAGTCAGGTCAGTGTAGACCCCTGTATGGCACCAGGTGCCAATCGTTCCTCCTAAGGTGGGGTGTGAAAAACTTGGTATCAGAGCAGGTTGTATCTTAGGGAGTCTAGAAGCCGTGTCTAGTAGAGTCTTGTCTATGGGTGTGCTGTGCCCCACATTCCATATGCAGGAGGCTACGGGGCATAATAGCGTGGTTTCCCTTCCTTCTCCTTTAGTCGTGCTGTAGAGCTATGTTTTATAGGGTTGAGTCCCTAAGATTACCTTATTCTTCTTATCTACAGAGAAATGTCGGACACACGACAGACTACGACCGGTCAGAAGTTAGATGCTGCAGCAGGAGAAGGCACTAGTAGGTTCCCCAGTCAGAGCCATCCATATTTGAGGGCAATAGGGAGACTTTATCTCGATCTCCCCAGCAATCTCCTCCATGCTAGGAATCCTCTAGGGAAATAGACACGTCGGCACCACCTCCAGTAGTTCCTATAACTATACCATCAAATCAGGAGGTTGGGAGCGCTGTCTATATGTTAGCTCAGATGATGGTGGCTCAGTGCCAGCCCGTAGTACCAGTGGTTGCTGAATTTTCAGGAGGACCCAAAAGTTCGAGGGTCTGAGAGTTCTTTGCCCTGAGTCCCTTGAAGTTCATAGGGATGGACTGGGAAGAGGACCCTCAAGACTTCCTGGACTAGTTACAACGGATTTTTAGGGTGATCCATGCTACGCCCGCACAGTCGGTTGAGTATTAGTATTTTGATTATGGGACATAGCAGTGTTATGGTACGAGAGCTGGGAGAGGTCCCGAGGTAGAGACGCTCCCCCTAAAACTTGGTCCAGTTTCTTAGAGGCTTTTATGGATCACTACTTCTCGTGAGAAATTCGACAGGCCTGGGTAGATCAGTTTTTGCACCTGGAGTAAGGCTCGATGAGTCTCTAGGAATATGCTATGAGATTTGATTCCTTGGCCAGATATGCACCAACTTTTATAGACACTATGCTAGCCAGAATACATAGGTTTATTAGGGGGCTACTTCCAAAGTACGTGGAAATTTGTTTTACAGCTACTCTGCGGGAGGACATGGACATTGCCCACATTCAGGATTTCGCTCAGAATATTGAGGGTATTAGGCAGTGACAGCGGGAGATAGAAAGAACAAATCAAGAGCAGCGGCGTAGGGCCAGACCCAGTGACATGCAG
>JACEIK010001727.1:121873-141804 GCA_018107945.1 Datura stramonium | reverse complement strand
CCTTTGGTTTCCTTGGTTATATAGGTTGGTTATATATGTGTTAAACCCGTTAGGTTGTTGTCTCAGAGTTTCTACCGTTGAATTCCTATGAATCTTGTCGGGTAAGCTTCATTTGTCTTGTTTTGTTGTTGAGTTGTGTTGGCTGCGTTTTGGCAGAATTTTGGACTTCCTTTAGGCAGTATGTTCATGGTGTTGAAGGATCAAGTTAGTCTAGGCTTGAAGCTAAGGTATGTTAGGCTCGTCCCTCCCTTTGTCGGCATGAATTCCATAGCCGTTGTCGTCCGTGTTGACGTGTGTGTTCGCTGTTTTGTGATGACTTGTTTTTTGCTATAATTGAAATATTGTTCTTCTGTTTATATTGTGATAAGGGTGTGCATAAGGTTCTGGTTTCGTTGGTGACTCGGTCTTGAGTGCGGAGAATCATAGTCATGGTAAATTGTTAGGTTCAGGTCGAGAGACCTTGTGTGAAGCTTGTGGTACTTGTAGCAAGTTGTGGGATGTTTGAGTGAATGATATTAGGGTATAATATTGACAAGTGAATGATGGATTAGAGGGGTTAATATCGATGGTTGCGATGATCTTTTGTTATATTTGAATCGGCGATCGTGTCGATTGTGTCGATGGCACGTGACGGCTGTGGTGACACTTGGGCTGATTTGGCCATGTTCCTTGATATTAGTAGTAAGTATAGTGGCATGTGGGGCTGTTTTTAAAGCTTTAGGATAGACTAGTTAGGATGGTAATCCTTAGCTTGGTTAGTGGCTCGTCGGTGGATGGCTAGACATGAAAGAATAGTATTATATTGTAATAGCCGGGTTGTGGGGTTTGAGAGACGATTGTGGGATATTTGAGAATGTATTATTATTGTTTTTGATTGTTTGTGTGTTATGTTTTAGGACTTGTGGCTTGTGAATTCCCGATGGGTGAGAGTTGTTCCGGCTAGGGATCGAGCCCGAGGTGCCTTGTGGCTTGTGGATACCCGATACATGAGAGTGTTTCCAGCTGAGGGGTTGATCCCAAGGAGTGAAATGACCTACAAAGTTGAGAATGTTGTCCTCCGTAGTGTCGAATTAAGACATGATTCAAGGGTGGTTCAACATGTCTGAGCCTTCCTGCGATCATGATTGGTTTTCCTAGATGGATTGAGCTCCGTTAACTGTGCGCAACTAAGAGAGTTTCCAATAGTGCTTTATTGATGATGTTGATTAATTGGTGTATAGGCTAGGTGGGCCATGTTTTATAGTTTTCCTTCTATTCTGTGGATTTGACGACATTTTGTATTTATTTTTCTTAGTTTGTCAGGTGATCCAGCTTCCGCTATAGTCTATCATCTTATTCTGATTGTATAGTTGTTGTGTTGTTCAATCTCTTCGTCTTTGGCCTTTGTTTTTATCTTTTTGGCCATCGGGTATGCTCATATCAGGGGTGGCACCAGGTGCCAGTCACGCCTCCCCGAGTTTGGGGTGTGACAGACTTGATCGGTTGTTCTTCATCCAAATTTATTTCCAGAAAGTTTCTTCATTAGAAACCTCTCTATAACTCTCCTTTAAGTTTTCTAAGTGTTCCTAAGGTAGGAATCCATGGTTTAACATGATTTTGATGTCTGGAAGTCGGGAGCTTGGTGTAGTCCATTGTTTGATGTCTTTTCTGGGCTGTTGGTGGTTTTTTCGTGGTGATGCTGTTGGTAAGACTTCTTCCTTTGGTTTCCTTGTTTATGTAGGTTGGTTATAGATGTGTTAATCCCTTTAGGTTGTTGTCTCGGAGTTTCTACCGTTGAATTCCTATGAATCTTGTCGGGTAAGCTTCATTTGTCTTGTTTTGTTGTTAAGTTGTGTTGTCTGCGTTTTGATGAATTTTGGACTTCCTTTAGGCAGTAGGTTCGTGTTGTTGAAGGCTCAAGTTCATCCAGGCTTGAATCTAAGGTATGTTAGGCTCGTTCCTCCCTTTGTCGGCATGAATTCCATACCCGTTGTTGTCCACGTTGACGTATGTGTTGGCTGTTTTGTGATGGCTTGTGTTTTTGCTATTATTGAACTCTTTTTCTTCTTTTTATATGGTGATAAAGGTGTGTAGAAGGTGCTGGTTTGGTTTGTGGCTTGGGCTTGAGTGCGGAGAATTGTAGTCATTGTAAATTGTTAGGCTCGTATCGAGAGGCCGTGTGTGAGGCGTGTGGTTCTTGTAGAAAGTTTTGGAATGTTCTAGTGATCGTATTGACAAGTGAATGAGGATTAGAGGGTTTAAGATTGATGGTTGCAATGATCTTTTGTTATATTTGAATAGGCGATCGTGTCGACCGTGTCGATGGCATGAGATGGCCGTGGTGACACTTGGGCTTATTTGGCCGTGTCCCTTGATGTTAGTAGTAAGTATAGTGGTGTGTGGTCTGTTTGTAAAGCTTGAGGATAGACTGGTTAGGATGGTAATCCTTAGCTTGGTTAGTGTCTCATCGGTGTACGACTAGACGTGAAAGAAAAATATTGTGTTGTAGTTGTCGGGTTGTGGGATTTGAGAGCTGATTGTGGGCTATTTGAGCATGTATTATTATTGATTTTTATTGTGTGTGTGTTATGTTTGAGGTATTGTGTCTTGTGGATACCCATTGCATGAGAGTTTTTCCAGCTAGGGATCGAGCTCGAGGTGCCTTGTGGATTGTGGATACTCGATGCACGAGAATGCTTCTGGCTGAGGGGTTGAGCCAGAAATGAAACAACCTACAGGGTTGGGAATGATGTCCTACGTAGTATCGAGTAAAGACATGATTCGAGAGTGGTTCTACATGTTTGAGCCTTTCTGGGATCGCAATTGGTTCTCTCAGATGGATTTAGCTCCGCAAATTGTGCGCAGCCGAGAGAGTGTCCGACAGTGCTTGATTGATGATGTTGGTGTTTACTCTTGATTTTCTTGGCATTACATAGTGGTTGTTGTTTGTGTTATATATTATCTGATTGAAGTGGATGCTAGATGTTGGCTCATGTTAGCTGAAGGCATTGAGAGGTCTAGAGGCGATGATAGGTGAGCTAGGTCGGCTAGGTGTTGTTGTATTGTTATTTACTTTTGGACTTTCAGGCTTATGGGGGCCAGGTAGGTTCTGTTTGTATGTTTGCTTGTACTTTCCAGGATTATGGGGGCCATGTAGATTTTATGTGTTTACTTAAGTTGAGTTCTCCTTCTGCGATATTTGGTATATCTGTTGATCTCTAATCTTTTTCTTCCAGTTGTTTCTGCCTTTCATGCTTTGTACATTATTGTACTGATGCCCTAGTCGTGGTGCTGCATTCATGCCTACAGGTGATGGTGGGTTGTAAGATTGGGTTCTTGGTTGCTGAGTGGAGTTCCAGCTGAGTCTGTGTGCTTCAGTTCTTTCGGAGTTGTCAGAGGGTGAGTTATGAGTAGTTTGGGGCCCTGCCCTAGACATTTGATTTCTATTATATATTTAAAGGCTCGTAGACATTTGTTGTGGGTGTAGTGTCATTGTTATAGGCTAGGTGGGCCATGTTGTATAGTTGTTCTTCCATTCCGTGGCATTAACGACATATTGTATTTATTTTTCTTGGTTGGTCAGGTGAGCCAGCTTCCGCTATAGTCTATCGTCTTATTCTGATTGTGTTAGTTGTTGTATTATTGAACCTCATCGATTATGGCCTTTGTTTTTATTTTTTTGGGTGTCGGGTATGCTCATATCAGGGGTGGCACCAGGTTCCAGTGACACCTCCCTATGTTTGGGGTGTACAACAGATCTTCAGCAAGGTCACATGCCCCAACACCTTCAGTAGAGCGCAGGCCCTCAGCTCTTGCCGACAGAGGCCGAGGCAGGTCAGGGGCATCCAGCTCAGGCAGCGGTCCGTATCGCACTTATGCTTTATTGGCGCGAAAGCAGTCAGAGTCATCTCCGGATATTGTGATAGGTATGTTGGACATTTTCTCTCACTCAGTTTATGTTTTTATACACCTAGGTTCCACTTTCTTTGATGTTACTCCACTAGTGTCCTGGAAAAATTTGGTATAACACCGGAATTGCTTCAACGAACCTTCTCATTGTTTACACCTGTCCGATTCCACTTTCCAGGGGAGGTAGTGCGAGAGTGGAAGGGCAGGCAGCTACGTCGAAAGGTAGGTTCATATACTATCTTCAGGCGAAAAAGTTGATAGCAAAGGGCTGTTTTTATCATATTGTTAGGGTTCAGGATGTGCAAGTAGAGTCCCTAACTCTTCAATCCATTCTAGTGGTTAATGAGTATCCAGATGAACTTCCTGGTATTCCCCCAGAACGGGAAATCGATTTCTCTATCGACTAACTATCAGGTAATTAGCCTATATCTATCCCTCCGTATCGAATGGCCCCTGCTGAATTGAGAGAATTGAAAGAGCAGTTGAAAGATTTGTTATATAAGGGCTTTATCAGGATGAGTACGTCACCGTGGGGTGCGCCAGTCTTGTTTTTGAGAAAGAAAGATGGCTCCCTCCGCATGTGCATAGACTATCGGCAGTTGAAGAAGGTTACTATTAAGAATAAATACCCACTCCCTAGGATAGTGATTATTTTGATCAGTTGCAAGGGGCAAAATATATTTCCAAGATCGACTTTAGGTCAGGATACCATCAGGTGTGTATTTGGGAGAAAGATATCCCGAAGACAACATTCAGGACCAAGTACGGCCATTTTGAATTTCTAGTTATGTCCTTTGGTTGACAAATGCCCTGGAAGTATTCATGAATCTGATGAACAACATCTTCAGGCTATATTTAGATCTGTTTGTGATAGTATTCATCGATGACATCCTAGTGTACTCCCATTCAGAAGTGGAACATAGAAATCATTTGTGAATGGTACTCCAGATTCTCAGGGATCACCAGTTATATGAAAAACATTCTAAATGTGAGTTCTGGATGAATTCTGTTGCTTTTTTTGGCCATATTGTATCAGAAGCTGGTATTCAGGTTGATTCACATAAAATTGAGGCAGTAAAGACATGACCTAGACCTACAACTCCAACGGAAGTTCGCAGTTTCATGGGATTAGCCGGGTATTATAGGAGGTTTGTGGAAGGATTTTCTACCCTATCAGCACCTTTGACTAAATTGACTCCAAAAGCAGCCAAATTTCATTGGACGGAGGCCTGTGAGAGAGTTTCCAGGAATTGAAAAACAGATTGACATCAACACCAGTGCTAGCCTTTCCGGAAGGTTCAAAGGGTTATGCTATATACTGTGATGCTTCAGGCGTTGGGTTAGGGTGCGTCCCGATGCAACATGGTAAGGTAATTACTTATTCTTCGAGGCAGCTCAGGAAGCATGAAAAGAACTATCCCACCCTCGATCTGGAGTTAGCTGCAGTCATTCATGCCTTGAAAATATGGAGGCATTACTTGTATGGGGTGCATGTGGATATTTTTACTGATCATAAGAGCCTTTAGTACATCTTCACGCAGAAGGAATTGAATTTGCAACAGCATCATTGGCTATAATTACTAAAAGATTATGATGTAAACATTTTGTATCACCTGGGGAAAGATAAAATTGTAGCAGATGCACGTAGCCGTAGATCTATTAGAAGCTCAACACGTTTAAGGCCAAAACAACGGGAAATGGCTCGAGAACTTCACCGGTTAGCCAGCTTGGCCGTCCGGATAGTACACTCAGAGGATAATAGGGCTGTGATTCAGAATACCGCAGTATCATCCTTGGTTGTGGAGGTAAAAGAGAGGCAGTATGAGGATCCTAACCTAGTACAACTTAGAAGTAAGGTTCAGCAAGGCGAATTAACGGCCTTTGAATTGACAGAAGATGGGGTCTTGAGATTCAGGGGTCGCCTCTGCATTCCAGATGTAGCAGGACTTCGCCAGCAGATCATGGATGAGATACGTTATTCTCGTTACTGTCTTCATCTAGGTTCGATGAAGATGTACCATGACATGAAGGAGATATACTGGTGGCCTAGAATGAAAAAAGGTGTAGTAGAATTTGTAGCACAATGTCCTAACTGCCAGAAGGTAAAGGCCAGACATCAGAAACCTGGAAAATCAATGCAGGAGATAGCGGTGCCTATGTGGAAATGGGAAGCAATCAACATGGGCTTTTACAGGATTACCCCGCACCAGGTGTAAATTCGATTCTATTTGGGTCATTGTCGATAGATTAATGAAGCCAGCCCATTTCTTTCCAGTCAGGACTGGTTTCTCGGTCGAAGACTATGCTGAGTTGTATATTAAAGAGATAGTTCGACTACATGGTGTCCCTGCATCTATTATTTCTGACAGAGGGGCACAATTTATAGCTAGATTGTGGCAGTCATTTCAGAATGGTCTGGGGACACAGGTTAATTTGAGTACAACGTTCCATCCTTAGACAGACGGTCAGGCAAAGCACACGATTCAGATGCTCGAGGATATGTTATGGGTGTGTGTACTAGATTATGGAGGAATTTGGGACGAGCATTTACCCCTTATCAAATTTGCATATAATAACAGTTATCACTCCGCAATTTAGATGGCGCCTTATGACACCTTGTATGGGCAAAAATGTAGGTCCCCCATCGAAAGGTTCGAAGTAGGGGATCAGGGTTAATTGGACCTGATATGATCCACTAGTCAAAAGAGAAAGTAAAACTCCTCAGAGAGCGCTTGTTAACAGCCTAGAGTCACAAGAAGTCCTATTTTAATGTGTGGCATAGAGACTTGGAATTTGAGGTTGATGATTGGGTATTTCTCAAAGTTTCACCGATGAAGGGCGTGATGAGGTTCGGTAAGAAGGGAAAGCTTAGACCTAGGTTCATTGGTCCGTATTAGATCCTTCGAAAGATAGGCTGAGTGGCATATGAGCTAGAATTGCCTCCAGAGCCAGAATCTGTTCATCTACTCTTTCACGTGTCCATGTTGCGAAAGTGCATAGGGGACCCGTCCAGGGTTGTTCCAGTTGACGACGTTCAAGTTACTGAGGAGATAGCCTACGAAGAAGTTCCAGTTTCTATAATTAGCAGGTTTGTAGGCTAAGAACTAAAGATGTGGCCTTCGTTAAAGTTCTGTGGAGGAACAGAAATAAAGAAGAGATGACTTGGGAAGCTGAGGACGACATGAGATCTACGTATACTCACCTATTCTAGGATTGACCCAGAATATGCAGTGAGGTGAGGTTATTGTACAGTTTCTATTTATCTTCTTATATTATTAGAACTATCTAGTTGGTTATATCTATACGTGAAGTAGCTATTTGTAGCGTCCTATGAGACGCATATGTTGGACTTTTCTATGTTCAGGTTTCTGGATAGTCCAGAATACATAGGAGACTTTTCCGAAATTTTTCTAAGTATTAATCAAAAGAGTTAACTCCTTTAAGCCTGAGGATGACATTCGAGGAAGAATGTTCCTAAAGAGGGGAGGATGTTACACCCTGTGAAATGTTAATGGTTAGTAGGCGTACGTGTGAATTCGTCACAAGTAAAGAGGGATTTACGCGTGTGGGAAAAGCCTCAGAAGCAGGGTCGGGCGAGGCCAGGTCGCGAGGGGCCAGCGCGACGCGCTGGCCTGCCGGTGCCTTGGGCAGTGTCGTGCGCTAGGAGGGCCAGTGCCCTGGAGGCGCGATGCGACACCCTCCCTAGCGCGTTGGCTAGTGCGAGGCACATCCGGCCACCACTCTACACTTATATATATATATATACACACACACACAGAGACTTCCCTTGTTCAATTTTAATTCATTTGTAAAGTATCCTTTGGCTAGAGGTCAGAAAGCACACAACTTTCAATTAATTTTTGTCAAATTACTCTACCAAACGGCTTCCAAAATGCAAATTAACTTTGGGTAACGAGTTTTAGGCCTACATGAAGCATTTCTACGGAGTTATTTATCGAAAATTCACTCGGCATACCAAAACTCCACCGAGTAAAAGCTGTCAGAATACTCCAAATTGATTCCTAGACAGCCGCAGGAATTAGGTAAGCATTTCTTCCTTCTGAACTCTCGGGAAATTGTAGGTTTTCGATCGAGTTATTTGAAGTTGAATTATAGTTGTTATTATTATTGAAAGTTATCATTATTTTTTGAATATAGTATTGAAATTAGCCCTATTCCCTTAGCATAAGGGTGGCAGTTGGGTGGAACTACCATTTACAAGTTGAAACTCGCCAGTTAAATAAAAGTTGGCGTTCGAGGTATGTTAAGGCAAATTCTTTCAAAAATTATTCCTGTCGTATTGTAGTACGACCTAGACCCTTGTAAGGAAGCTAGAAATATGAATATTGTGGTTATATGCTACTATTTGTTTGAGATTAGCGTTTTCTATTTAGATTGGGACTGACCCTGCCCTATATAGCCTTCCTTCATCCAACCTCAGGGTTACTAGTTGTATCATTGGCTACGGGGATATATGGATAGAAAGGAGCTATATGTTGTCCCAAGGGACTATGCTGAGGCCCTAGGGACATATTACAATCCATTCTATGGTGGACTATTATTTTTATGTAGTATCGGCATCACTGACCCTCGTCGAGCCTGGTGCCCAGGGTGCAGTTGCAGGAGTCCTCCAGACTCAGACATATCTACAAGAGCCGAGTGGGCTCAGATGTAGACCCAAGGGACCGGAAGGTTGGCTATAATAACATGTTGACTCATTTTGTCTCTGTTAGGAGTATGTAGATTGAAGTGTGCTCGCCAGGGCTTATGGGGGCCCCGGGCAGGTTATTCTATGCTGGTTGTACCTTTCGGGCTTATAGGGGCCAGGTAATGTTCTTGGTTGTCTTATTTATTATTTGTTATACAGTAGGTTGTAGGGCATGCAGGTGGTATCTCTTATCTTTCCTATTGAATTGTTTTCAGTTTTATTATCAGTATTATTCAATCGCTTTCGTTTACTACCTTACATATTCGGTACATATTGTACTGGCGGCCATCTTTGGGGCGCTGCATTACTTGCCTGAAGGTACGGTTTGATGCAATTTAAGACCTACCTAGTCATCAGCCGAGTCAGCAGTCTAATCAACTCCTTTACTTTGGGGTTGTTAGTTAGAAGGTTTGTTCTTTTGTTGTACAGTTTATGGGTAGGGCCCCGACCATTATTCCACTCTTGGAGGCTTGTAAGGCTACAGATTCCCAGTTGTTGGTTTGGTTGTTGGCTGTGTGGAGCCTATGTATGTTTATTTTGCGTAACGGCCATGTGAGGCCTAGTTTAGCTTTTAGTTAGCAGCCTTGTCGGCTATAGTATAGTTATGACTGCCTGTTTTCATTCTGTTATAACTAGACAGCATGGTGGTCTTGTCGTCCCACATAGGATCCCCTTTATAGCGTGTTGTTTGTTAGCTGATTTCTTATTTACTGGTGGCTATGCGACCTTGTCGGCCGGAGGCTGTGTTTACAGCTGAGATATAGCTCATTATTTTCTGAATTTGAAGATTAGGCATGCACCAGAAGTGCATAAGCCCAATTAGGTCAGTTCAGATCCCATTATGACACCATGTGCCAATCATGCATCCCAAGGTGGAGCGTGACAATTTTCCATAGCTGAAAGAAAGATAGTCATCAAAATCACAACTGTCAGAAAAATCGAACCAATTTGACTTTGCACATATCCATGGTACTATCTACTCGGACCCTAGAAGTTTTAGGAGCATTAATGGAATTACCACAGTGCAACTGGCAGTAAGTCTATACACTAATTTAGCCCACACTCTAATACTATCTTTACAAGTTTCTAGACTTGGAATTTCATGATTTTTTTTTTCTAAATTTTCATAAATTTTTTGAACGACTCCTCTTGTACCTCGTTCTTTATATTAAGGGTTAAAAAATATAACAGTTAAATAAATTTGAGGGATAGGGAAATAATATTATTTAAACTTTTGAATCATGACCACAATAGCTGACGCAAACTTTTTATTGTTTTTATATTCAACAAATTTAGTAGTAACAATACATACATTTATTAAAACTTCACAAATAGTTGAAAAATACACGCCAGATAATATTTTTGTTGCTTGATAAAATAATTTCAAAAATTGATTAAGTTCATTTATTTCCTCACAGTCATTATCATCATGTTTCAAATTAGGTTCAGAATTATGAGCATTATACAACATAGTGATAGGCCTTCTATAATATATGCAACTTCTAACATTTCATATAATGAATTCCATCTAGTTTTTACATGTTTTGAAACTTTTCTATATGGAAGTTCACATATTCTACAAAGTTCTTTAAATTCACAAATTCTAGAACTTTTATTCATTCGAAAAAAATACTAAAAACATGTTAATTCAACTATAGAAAAAACCCAGTATCAAATAATTTAATTCCATCCTGTATAGTCAAATTAAATATAGGAGCAGCATATCTGTCACGCCTCGAGTCTACACCCTGGACGGAACACGGTACTTGAAGCCACAAGTGACCCCAAGTCAACCCCTGGTCTATGATACACTAGAATTCTGAGTAAACATACTAGCGGAAGCCTTAAAATAATAACTCAAGACATTCATGGAAGAAATCCTGAATCACATAGTTTAAAACATCAGAGCGATACTAGTAAATTGAAACCACGTCTACATTTGAAAGCCATCTAACTGAGGAGTTACTGGGACAAGCCCCTACCTAACTCTAAGTCTAACTGGAATAATAATTAAGGCAACTTAAATAAATAAAATATTGTCCTTGAAATATGAGGACTCACACTTCTACTGCTGAGAGGGAGATCTGGATGAGATCGGCTAACAGCCCTGGTTTTGAGAACCTACGGCTGTATCATAAAATGATAAAACATAAATATATGCGTCAATACTTTGAATATACTGAGTAAGTAAGAGAAAACATAATTGAATATAAAAGAATGAATTGAAAATGACATGCAATGACCAACTGATATACTGAGTTGAATAACTGTAATAAACTGAGATGGTCAAGATGACCCTGTCCAATGGTCAAAGACATGCCCGAAGTCTGAAAGTTTTGAGTCTGAAATACTGTACTGATCTAATCTAAACTGATGGAGCTAAAACTAAACTGAACTGCTTAATATGAGACTGGACTGAGCTGGCTAGTGGGAGAGTCTATAACCGACATATAACCACGTGAGCTAGATGTGGAGTCTGATGTATATGTCCCACCGATAAGACCCAATATACCTTGCCAGGGTATAGAGGCATGAACTGGGTGATCAAATAAGTCTAGGGCCAATCAGGCCAATAAATACAGTAACCTATGCTAGCAACGTAGTTCTAGGAACCTGGGTGTGCTGGAAGCCCGGTCCGCTCAGTGCTATGTCCTGCTCCCACTGGAATACCTAAACTGAATACTAAGCTGATAGCTTGAAACTGGGGTCCAATACTAGTCAGGGATATATAACTGATAGTACCCTGAGAGTCTTATCGGACCAGATTCTGAAACTGGGTCTTAGACTAGTAAGAGCTGCTTATCTAGAAGCATCATAACCATCTAAGAACAAACTCTAATCAGTCAGGGTCCTAAGGATAGTCAGAGCTGCTTATCTAAAGTGTCATGATCGCCTAGTGGACCAATGAAACTGAGTTCTAAGTCTGATTCTGATAATTGGGAGGTATCATAAACACCTCAAGGATTTCTGTAGTCAAACTGATCAGTTGACAAATTCTGAATAGCACTGAAGAGATTCTACGTTCTAACTTGAACTGAACTACTAAGTAGCTAACAGAGAATTCAACTTATTCCAACAACACGGGAACCCACAATATGGAAAAAATTTCAAGAAAATCAGGAAATCTCATTCGACAAGCAGTACTATAGTTTTCTCATTCGCATCAAGGCTAAAATCATTCTTACAAAGGGAGTAATTACTCAACATCTAAACAACAAGGAATACTAGAAAATCATCCCAAATCACACTTCAAACCATGAGGAATTTAATACATAAATACGTTCCATTCGATGGCTCAGGGCTTAAATTTACTTTTGCAGGAACATCAACAATTTGGTCAAGAACTTATGGAGATCATATCAATAATTAGAATGGATAACATTCTATGTGAGATCAACGAAAACAAACATATAATCTCTTCACACTCAAAAGCTCAGGGCTAAAATTGATAGAGAAACTATAAGAGGGTTTTGTGGGACACAAGGGAAGAACTATCCCCTTGTTGAATTTCCACATACTTGCCTAAGAATTTCGTTGAGGAGGAAACTTGAATTTTTGAGATGGATAAAGAATCCTGGACCTTACTCTGAAAGTTCTTGAGAGAACTCTTCGATGTTTTTCAGAGAAAGTTTGTGGGGAATGAGGGGAGAGGTCGTTCATTCCCACTAATAAGTTTGAAATTACGTCTAAAATGACGTAGTTTAAAGTTTAGGAGAGTAGGAGATTACTAAAAAACCCTTAGAAAATCGCAGGGAAAAACTGATCGCTAGTCCTCACGGGTGACCTAAAGGGTTGTGGTCAGTGACCATGACTTGTGGTCACACTCGTTGAGTACACTATCCAGAAATAACTGATGGTCACCATGAGGGACCTAACAAGTCATGGTGAGTGACCAAGACTCGTGGTCACCTTCCGTGGACCATACTGCCCGAAACCCTAAAGTTCTCCACGGGTGACACCACAACTCCTGGTCACATATGACGAGTCTTGGTGAGGACTCGTGGGGTACACTGCCTACTCCTTAACTTCTGACCCAGGCTTGACCACGAGTCACCTAACAAGTCGTGGTGGAGGACCACGAATCTTGGTGACACTCGTTAGGTACACTAACACCACCTTTCCATTTCTCAATCCCTCTTCCATGACTGACCTAACGAGTCGTTAGGTCTCAAAATGATTCGTTAGGCGAGTCGTTCTGAGGCATTTCTGCGGATATTCAGATTTTTTTGTTTTAAGTCCCGGATCTAGTCTTTGAGTTTTTGGGGAATTACAATATCTCCCCCTTGGGAAAATTTGTCCTTGAATGTTGGAAAACACCCAAGAAAGTAGAGAAAATCAATCATAAAATTTTCAAATACTGCTCATTTAACTCCAAAACTGACAGAATGACTACCTCCGCTTCAAAATACATAACTAAACTGAATTCACTTCCATACATACATCTAAAATCATAAGAGAAACTTAAACACATGAATTGAACCCAACAACTAAATTGGTTTCTAAGGCAAAACTAATATTTTATGCTGCAACAGAGTCAGTAGAGAACTAGTACGGGTATTTGGCCACCATATCTGCTTCAACCTCCCTCGTAGCTCCCTCAACCTGCTGATTTCTCCATAAGACCTTGACTGAAGCTATTTCCTTGTTCCTTAGCTTACGAACTTGATGGTCAAGGATTTGGGCTGGGACCTCCTCATATCAGAAACTATCCTTTATTTCTGCACTGTCCAATGGCACAACTGACGATGGATCTCTGATACACTTCTTCAAAAGTGACACATGGAATATAGGGAGCACTACTACTAATTCTGAAGGTAATTCTAGCTCATAAGCTACATTTCCAATACGCCTCAAAATTCTATAGGGTCCCACACACCTGGGACTTAGTTTGCGTTTCTTTTCGAATCTCATCACCCCTTTCATGTGTGAGATTTTTAGATAGACCTAATCATCCATAGCAAACTCTAATTCTCTTCTCCTCACATCAGCATAAGATTTTTGATGTCTCTAAGCTGCTTTCAGTCTTTCTCTGATGAGTTGTACCTTCTGCATAGCTTCATGAACCGAGTCTGGCCCGATTATAGCAGCTTCACCAACTTCAAACCACCCAATAGGAGATCTACATCTCCTACCATACAATGATTCAAATGGGGCCATATGGATACTAGAGTGGTAGCTGTTTTTGTATGCGAACTCGATAAGAGGCAAATGTTTATCCCAATTTCCCTTAAAATCAATCGCGCATACTCTCAACATATCTTCTAGGGTCTGAATGGTCCAATCATCTTGCCCATCTGTTTGCCGGTGGAAAGCTGTGCTGAGCTTGACCTGGGTACCCAGTCCCTTCTTAAGGACTTCCAAAAATGAGAGGTGAATTGAGTACCTCTGTCTGAAATGATGGATGAGGGAACCCCATGAAGTCTAACTAACTCCCGGATATAAAGTTTAGCATATTCCTCAGCTGAATCTATGGTTTTGACTTGGAGGAAGTGTGCTGACTTAGTCATCCGGTCTACTTTCACCATGATTGAATCATATTGCCGACAAGTCCGAGGTAGATCGGTAATGAAGTCCATTTCACTCCTTCTCACTTCCATGTGGGTATGTTGAATTCTGAGTCATGCCTCCTGGTCTCTTCTGTTCTACTTTAACTTGCTGCAGTTCGGGCACTTGGCTACAAATTCAACAATATCTATTTTCATGCCATTCCACTAGTAAATATCCTGTAAATCGTGGTACATTTTAGTAGCACCAGGATGAATGGAGTATCTTGAGCTATGTGCTTCAGCCAGTATCTGCTGTCTCAACTCACCAATATCCGATACACACAATCTGCCCTGGTAACGGAGCACACCATCTCCCCTTTGGGAGAAAGCTTCTATTTCTTTTTTGAGAACTGCTTCCTTAAGCTTGAGTAAGATGGGATCTTTGTCCTATCTGGGCTTCACTTCAACTACTAAGGAGAAATTTGACCCACTTTGCATCTCCACCCTTGGTTGAATCCACCAACTGTACTCCCAACCAAGCTAGCTTGTGAATATATTTTACCATTTCCTTCTTACCCTCTTCAACATGAGTTACGCTTCCCATAGAAAACCTTTTTAGTGCATCAGCCACCACATTTTCTTTGCCCGGGTGATACAACACACTGATGTCGTAGTCTTTCAGCAGCTCCAACCACCTTCTCTAACGAAGATTTTGGTCCTTTTGACTTAACACATACTGAAGGCTCTTCTGATTTGTGAACACATCCACCTGAGCCCCATATAGGTAATGTCTCCATATTTTCAGCACAAACACCACTGTTGCCAACTCCAAGTCATGAGTTGGATAGTTCTTCACATGAACTTTAAGCTGTTTGGAGGTGTAGGCTATCACCTTGCCCCGTTGTATCATAATGCAACCGAGTCCAACTTTGGAAGCATCACAATAGACCACCAACCCATGTGTTCCTTTTGGCAAGGTCAAAACTGGAGCAGTAGTGAGTCGAGTCTTCAACTCCTGGAAACTCTTCTCTCACGCATTTGACCACTAGAACTTCACTTTCTTCTAATTTAACTTAGTTAGAGGAGATGCTATAGAGGATAAGCCCTCCAAAAATTGTCGGTAATAACCTGCTAAGCCTAGGAAGCTCCTGATTTTTGTCGGAGAGGTAGGTCTGGGTCAATCTTTCACTGCTACTATCTTGTGAGCATCTATTTGTATTACCTCACCCGAGACCATATGACCCAAGAAAGTTACGGACCTCAACTAGAATTCACACTTGCTGAACTTGGCGAACAACTGGCGATCTATGAGCATCAAAAGCACTATCCTCAGGTGATTAGCATGTACTACCTCATTTCTAGAGTATACTAGAATGTTGTCAATAAATACAGGGATGAACATATCCAGATACTGCTTGAAGACTCTGTTCATCAAGTCCATGAAGGCTGTGGGGCCATTTGTTAGCCCGAAGGACATAATCGCAAACTCGTAGTGACCATACCGAGTTCTGAATGCTTTTTTCAGTATGTCACACTCTCTAACCCTTAGCTGATGGTATCCCGACCTGAGATCTATCTTCGAGGAACAATTGGCCCCCCGAAGTTGGTCAAACAGGTTGTCAATTTTGGGTAGGGGATATCTATTCTTAACTGTGACTTTGTTTAGCTGACGGTAATCTATGCACATTCTGAGGGTACCGTCTTTCTTATGCACGAATAGTACTAGAGCACCCCAGGGAGAGATGCTGGGTATGATAAAACCCTTGTTAAGAAGATCTCTTAGTTGCTCCTTCAACTCTTTAAGATCAACTGGATCCATTCTGTAAGGAGGGATGGAGATGGGCAGAATATCTGGGAGAAGGTCTATTCTGTAGTCTATTTCCCGTTCAGGGGGAACTCCAGGAAGATCCTCGGGAACAACATCTGGGAACTTGCTGACTAGTGGAACTAACTGGATAGTTGGGTCTAAGAGTTGGAATCCTTGACCCAAACTAGATGATAAATGCATCCCTTAGAAAAGAGTTTCTAGGCCTTAAGGTAGGAAATAAATCGACCCTTAGGCGCTGAACTACTGCCCGTCTATTCTAACACTAGTTCATTTGGAAATTGAAACTTGACAACTCTAGTTTTGCAGTCAACTGAGGCATAATGGGAGTGTAACCAATACATGCCGAGGATAAGGTCACAATCGACCATGTATAACTATATGAGATCAGCTGGGATGACTTTATTCAAGATTGAGATAGGGCAGTTTTTATACACCCGGCTGTCTCTAACCGACTCGCCCACAGGGGTGGAGACTGAGAATGGTTCTGAGAGGACTTTTAGACTGATACTAAACTGGACTACTACATAGGGAGTCACGAACAAAAGGGTGGCTCCTGGATCTAGGAGGGAATACACATCCAGATGAAAGAGGCGTAACATACCCGTGACTAGATCAGGTGAGCTTTCCTAAACTTGATGAGAAGACAATGCATAAAATTGTTTTGGCGCTGACCGCCATCTGTACTTGATGTGTTGGCCTACTGAGCTGGTCGACCTGCTGGAGCTGATGATGTGGTGGATTGTGCTCTCCCTCTTCCTACTGATGGGTAATATTTAAGCCAATGATCAAGCTGGCCACAACCAAAACTACCCTCTAAACCCTGAAGACACTCTCCCGGGTGGTTCCTGCTGCACTTGGGGCAAGCTGGATATCTGTTCTCGGCACTAAAGCCCTAAGACTGAGAGCCAAATGCTCCACCCCTCCGATCCTGGCGGGACCAGAAGGTTGGGGCGCTGGCTGAGTTGGGTGCTAGGAGCCTCTGCTGCTGTTGCTGTTGTGGGCAGTTGTTACCTCCTGACCTCTGATGACCATGATCTAATTGAACAGTCCTTGCCCACTTATTCTTTCGCTCCATGTCCTTCAGTTTTTCGGTCTCAATCTGATGGACATAGAAAACAAGCCGGAGAGGTCCATATCCATAATCAGCATCACTGTCCTACATTCCTTGAGGACTAGGTTCGACACTCCACTCACAAACTTCCACATGCGAGCCCTTGGATCGGCCACCATCTCTGGAGCGTACTTAGACATCATGGTAAACTCCAATGCGTATTCTTCTATGGTCCTGTTTCCTTGCCTCAAGTTCATAAACTCAACCACTTTGCCTCCCTTAGCTCCCGAAGGAAAAATCTGTCCAAGAAGGTTGAATGGTACTCCTCCCACTCCACTGGTCCTGCTCTCGCTGGCCTTCCCTCTTTCCACTGTCCCTACCAGACCTGGGCTACCCCTTTTAGTTGATAAGAAGCCAAATCAGGACTCTTAGAGGAGCTGACACCCATAATGTGGGTAATCTTCTTAATCTCATATATGAACTCTTGGGGATCCTCCCCTACTTTGGATCCCTGAAAAAGATGGAGGGTTCATATGGGTGAAGTCCTGCATCCTAGCAGCCACTGTAGACCTACTTGTGTTAACCGAAACCACCTGTTGGGTCATCTGATTGGTGACTGTTTGAGCGAGCAGCTGGATAGTCGTCCTAAACTCCGCAGTGGACATTGTGTCATCCTGAGGAGCTACTAAAGCTGGTGGGGCAGGTCTGTTGGCGTTGCTGACCTTTTTTCCATTACCGCGTCTAGGAGTCATAATTCACTGAAACAAAACAGAGCACGAGTTAGAAGGACACTTCTGGGATTTAAGTTTAACACACAATAAAGAGTATGAACAAAGAAGAGTTTTCCTAATAACATCTCGTACCCTCCTTGTCATAAGTGTGGTGCGCTTCACACCCATGAAAAGGAATCAACTCGATGCGTATCTTTCATACATTCTGAGGATACTCTAAACCTAGGGCTCTGATACCAAGTTTGTCACGCCCCGAGTCTACAACCTAGACAGAACACGATACTTGAAGCCAAAAGTGACCCCAAGTCAACCCGTGGTCTATGATACACTAGAATTCTGAGTAAACATACTAGCGGAAGCCTTAAAATAATAATGTAAGACATTCATGAAAGAAATCCTGAATCACATAGTTTAATATCTGAGCAATACTAGTAAACTGAAACCACGTCTGCGTCTGAAAGCCATCTAACTGAGGAGTTACTAGGACAAGCCCACAGCTAACTCTAAGTCTAACTGGAATGATAATAATAAAGGAAACTAAAATAAATGAACTAACGTCCTCAAAAGATAAGGACTCACACTTCTGCTGCTGAAAGGGAGATCTGGATGAGATCGGCTGACGACGCTGGGTCTGAGAACTTGCAGCTGTATCATAAAATGATACAGCATAAAAGTATGCGTCAGTACTTTGAATGTACTTAGTAAGTGATAGAAAACATTATTGAATATAAAAGACTGAACTAAAAATGACATTCAATGACCAACTGATATACTGAGTTGAATAACTATAATAAACTAAGATGGTAAAGATGACCCTATCCAATGGTCAAAGACACGCCCTAAGTCTGAAAGTTCTGAGTCTAAGATACTGTACTGATCTGATCTAAACTGATGGAGCTAAAACTAAACTGAACTGCTTATTTTGAGACTGAACTGAGCTGACTAGTGGGAAAGTATATAACCGACATATAACCACGTGAGCTAGACATAGAGTCTGATGTATACGCCCCACCGGTAGGATCCAATATACCTTGACAGGGTATAGAGGCATGAACTGGGTGATCACAAAATTCTGGGGCCAATCAAGCCAATAAATGCTATAACCTATGCTGGCAACGTAGTTCTAGGAACCTCGGTGCACTGGATCCCCAATCAGCTTGGTGCTAAGTCCTACTCTCACTGGAAAAACTAAACTGAATACTAAGCTAATAGCTTGAAACTGGGGTTCAATACTAGTCAAGGATATATAACTAATAGTACCTTGAGAGTCTTGTCAGACTAGATTCTGAAACTGGTCCTAGACTGGTCAGAGATGCTTATCTAGAAGTGTCGTAAACGTCTAAGAACAAACTGTAATATATCGGGGGTCCTAAGGCTAGTTAAAGCTGCTCATCTAAAGCGTCATGACAACCTAGTGGATAATTGAAAATGAGTTTTGAGTCTGAATTTGATAACTGGAGGTATCACAAACACCTCAAGGAATTCTGTAGTCAAACTGATAAGTTGACAATTTCTGAATAGCACTGACAAGAGATTCTATGTTCTAACAAAACTGAACTACTAAAAAGCTAATAGAGAGTGCAACCTATTCCAACAACACGGGACCCACAATATGGCAAAAATTTCAAGAAAATCAGGAAATCTCATTCGAAAAGCAGTACTATAGTTTTCTCATTCGCACCAGGGCTAAAATCATACTTATAAAGGGAGTAATTACTCAACATCTAAATAACAAGGAATACTAGAAAATCAGCGCAAATCACACTTCACAAACCATGAGGAATTTAATACATAAATACGTCCCATTCGAACGCTTAGGGCTTAAATTTACTTTTGCAGGAACATCAACAATTTGGTCAAGAACTGATGGAGATCATATCAACAATAAGCATGGATATCATTCTATGTGAGATCAACGAAAACAAACATGTAATCTCTTTGCACTCGAAAGCTTAGGGCTAAAACTGACAGAGAAACTATAGGAGGGTTTTAGGGGACACAAGGGAAGAAAAATCCCCTTGTTGAATTCCCTAATACCTGTCTAAGAATTCCCTTGAGGAGGAAACTTGAATTTTTGATATGGATGAAGAACCCTGGACCTTACTCTGAAAGTTCTTAAGAGAACTCTGTTCGGCTGTGTGGATGACTACACGCAAGTGCACGTGGTCTAACAAGTAGTAAGTGGCTCAAGTAAGCCAAGTATCGATCCCACAGGGACTGGACTACGGGGCAAAATCTA
>JACEIK010001726.1:243347-257936 GCA_018107945.1 Datura stramonium | reverse complement strand
CTTCATTAATAATTGCATGGCAACTACCTTCATTCGCTCCTCCAAGAAAAGATTACTCAAAGTAAGAAGCACAACATCTTCTTCGGCCCACTTGATATTGAGAAAACCATCAGACACAAAAGTTTGCTGAAGTGCAGGCAGTGGGTTTGGCAATAAGAAACTTCTGCTCCCCAAAGGATACTTCCAATTATTCAGCTCCTCGGCAGTGGGTTGGTACCCCAATCCAAAAGTAGTTTTTTGTGTATCCACATGCAGAGGCTCCACCATCCCTTGTAATATGACCCCAAAGGCCCCTGCCTGGCTTAAAATCTAACCACAACAGCATAATCAGAATTTTGTTGGTCCACCATCCTCCTTCCTCGATGACACCAATTAGTTCTAGGGTGTGGAAACTCTCCCCGTCCAAACCTTCTTTACCTTCAATGACGAGGATAACAGGAGCAGCACAGATAGGACGACTTTCATCCCCGTGGACCACGACCTCTTGGTGATCCCACTCGAACTTCAAGCATTGGTGCAGAGTTGAAGGAACTGCCCCTGCGGCATGTATCCATGGAAACCCCAAAAGTAGATTGTACGAAGTTGGGATGTCCATGACTTGGAACGTTATGGTGAATGTGGAAGGGCCAACCAGTACATCCAGATCAATTTCTCCAACGGTATCCCTTTGCGAACCATCAAAAGCTTTGACGTTCATTTTCTATAATTTGATTCGGGCGAGATCAACCTCCACCCAGGTAAAAGTGTTTAGCAGGAAAATATTTAAGATGGAACCCAGGTCAATCAATACCTCGGTGATAAATTTGTCTGCGTGTTGCACCGTGATATGCAATGCTTTGTTATGAGCCACACCCTCCACAGGCAATTCATCTTCATGGAATGAGATTTTTGAGCTTCAAATACTTAACCCACCATGTGGGAGACTTCGCTGCTGGATATACTCGCAGGAACATATGCTTCATCTAACACCTTCATCAAAGCTTTTTGGTGTTGATCAGAGCTTTGCGAAAGGGACAAAATGGAAATCTGGGCCGGGGTTTTGATCAACTGCTCTACTGTGGAGTATTCCTTTGCATGTACCTTCTTCCAAATACCATTATTTTCAACCTCCTCCACTGGTTGTTTTCATTTGTCGGCTCCTTGAGCCAGAGTGTCGAGAGTGTATACCCGTCCAGACCAAGTCACTCCCTGTACTGCATCTGCCTCCAACATTTTTTCTCCTCGTGGGGCATTTTCCTCGTAGTTCCAAGGCACCGTTTTGTACGAAGTCGGAGCAGCTCTTACCACTGTAAATGAAGGCCTTGGTGTAGCTACCTCAACCTTGAACGGAGGACGTCTCTACACTGTTATGGATGGGTCTGAAGAAGAACCTACTTTGTGCTCGATTAGCCCAATGGTATTCGATAAATCTTCAACCTCATCACAAGAAATCATATTCACTTGGTTGTTTGGCAGTTGGTTACTTGTTACGTTCGGTGCCAGGTCTTTGAGGTGAATGATCTTTGTATTAATTAGTTTCTATATCTTGTCCTTCAACGATCTGCAAGACTCTGTAGTATGCCCCCTCATGCCCGAATGGTACATACACACTTTGTTGTGGTCATACCATTTAGCTTGGGTATTGACCGGGAGAGCAGGAATAGGCTCAATGTAACCAACTTCTTTCAGCCTCACATACACTTGATCGATCGGTGCTGCTAACGGGGTATAAGTTTTTGTCGGCCTCTTTTCAAAGTAGGCTCTAGGCCTCTAGCTTAATGAGGAAGAAGGTCTTGGATAATAAGGTTGTGGGTAAGAAGGTTGTGTGCTATAGACGGGATAAGGGGAGCTTGGTAATGTGAAGGAGGGGTTTGGAAATAGGTCAGAGAGGAAGTTTGATATGGTGCTTGGTAAGAATGGGGAGTTTGGTATGGTGATGGATCTTGATTTGGTGGAGGTGGAGTTTGGTAACGTGGGGTTGGAATTTGGTAGTGCGGGGGTGGAGTCTAGGGTCTGTAAACATAATTCTTCGGCCCTTGGGACATCATAACAGAATCGACTTATTTCTTCTTGCGGTATTTTGAAGTACCTCCGGATTACAAGGCTTTGTTAGCAGCTTGCAATGCGTTCAAGTTGATAATGGTACCATCCTTGATACCGTCTTCGATATTTTCTTTCCCAATTTGATGATCTCTGCAAAGCTTTTCTCACTAACCAATATCAACCTATCATAAACTTGCTGATCTAGAGTCCATATGAAAATATCTTTCATCTGTACCTCCTCCATTAGGGGCGTACTCTGGCGGCCTCGATCCTCTAATGAGTCGCAAATTCTCTAAAAGTCTTAGTTGGCTTCCTCTTCAAGTTTTGGATGTAATGAAAATCAGGTGCATTTTCTGTATTGACCCAAAACGCTCCATAAAGGCTGCTGCCATTCTGCCCAGCTAAACCACTTCTTCGGATTTTGCTCCAGGTACCAACTAAGAGCATCATCGGTCAAACTTTTCATGAACAATTTCATCGTTATCTTCTCATTTCATCCCACTCCTACCATTTTGTCACAATACAATCTCAGGTGGGCCCTTGGATCACCGGTTCCAGTAAATAGTTCGAACTTAGGAGGTTTGTACCCCTCCGGTAGCTCGACATCGGGGTGTATGCACATGTCTTCATAATCTAAACCTGTTATTCCCTTGGTTCCTTCAACACTTTGCAATCTACTGTTCATCTTTTTTGACTCTTCTGCGAGAGTCTAAATCAGCCTATCCTTCTCTGAAGGCTCAGATTCCTCCAGGTGGTAAGTCACAGGTGCTGTCTCCACATAGATCGGGTTGACATGGGTGCGGGCATATGTTGCATTTATGTTGGCCGGGGATGAAATTTCTTGGGCTGGTGATGGGTAGTAGGAGGTAATGGGAGCTGGTGGGTTTGGATATGTGTATGGCGGGTATTGGTAATATTGGGGTGGGATATCTTGTGGTGGAGCTGCGGGTTGTGAAGACATAGGGAGGCTGGCCGGTGCTTTTGAAGTTGAGGCATCAACTTGAACCCCGAATAATGTAGCCTAGTTGTTTAAACTGCAAACTTGAGCTAATTTTTCTTGAAGCTCAAAGATTTTCTGCTCGAGCCTCATAATCACATTGTTATAACTTAGAGGGAAGACCTCTTCAAAATTCTCTTGTTCATCCCTAGATGTACTGTTACCACTCTTATCTGTGATGCTGTTGTGCTCGTCCATCTTATTCTTTCCTTTGTTGTTGTGGCTAGGAATGTGAGAAGGAGAAGGACGAGCCCCTTTGGACCTTGTATAGTAGGCTAGATTTGCACAAATCAACCTTTGGGAAAGGGGAAAAATAAAAACAAGCAACAAACAAAGCCAAAGTCAGTAAAAGAGGTTAGAAATCATGCTGCAAATAATAAACACATTGACGCAATTTCTAGTTTTGGAGCCTTTTTTATGCCAGAAGTAGGCCTAACGGGTTTGAGATAGAAACATGCCATTAAGTATTGTCATTTTGCTCCCAAAATAAACCCCAAAAGGAAATGAAACTTTATTAAAATTGTTACAAGTACAAGAAAACGACTAAAGAAAAGAGCATTAAACTAAATCTTAAAAACTTCTTCGTAGGGGTCTTCTTTCTTTGGATCTTCCAGCAGTTTGTCAAAACGATGGTGACTAGATAGGAGATAGGCCAGTGCTCGATCGTTCCCCAATGTCTTCTTACTCAGACGTTCACCCCCCTGTTTGCTGAATTCATCGCGCAACTCTTGTATCGTTTCTTCTAAACCCATGGCACGGTTTCTCCAATGTTCCAGTTCTTTACCCAGTTCAGCTATTTCTTTGGCATTGTCTTCATGCAATTGCCGGTGGACGGTCTCAGAATCTTGAACCTTTCTTTTGAGACACTGGTAGAGAGTCTATGCTTGGGCTTCCTTATCCTCCACATGCTTGCCCCGTTTAACACTTGATATTGTAGTACCAGCCCAATCATCATGTAGCCACTCGATGTATCCGGTTACGTAGCCAGCCTGATATCGGTCTGCCTCTATGCTCTTCTCATCGAGGTAGATCTTTTTGTTCCACGCCTTTGCAATGTCGAAAGCACGCGGAACAAAATTGTCCTTGTAATCCACTTGGTATGCATTCATGTCGGCAACCCTGGGTATTATTTGCATCCTTCCAACCTGACGCATTGTCCACATTGGATTGTATGGTGAAGACCTCAGAGTACTATTAAAACCAAATAATACCGAGACTTGGCATATACCACGAAGTTAGATCTCAAAAACCAATCAAACATCCATTGCACAAAGTCTTCTGTCAAATTACTCAACATTTGACCCCATTTTCCCACCTCATCAGGCCTTTTTATCGGCTTAGCGCCCATAGTGACCCTATAATGATGGGTGGAAATGTGATCAGTTTCTGTAGGTCGAGGCATGGTTGGATTATTATGTCCTTTTTGAAGATGTTCAATAAGACAAAGTTGAAGGGGCATATTACATCCTTCAAAATGTTTGAACCCATTTTTACATTTTCCCAAGGCTAGATAGATGTTGACCACAATCATTGGGACAATTGTACAAGGTCCTTTGTCAACACCTTTTCACAAGGCATGAGTGAATGAGATAAGGCATATATCGATGTGTTCCTCGGCTCCTTGTGGGAAGAACACCATCCCTAGAAAATAGACAATAAATACAAATAATCTCTTACTGATCCACGAACTTGGATTGGGACTCTCTATTTCGTAGATCTCGCGAGACGAATTGTGACCAAACCTGTTGAGAAGATAAGTTCCCGGAATCCTTCCCTTCATTACATAGGACACCATGTTGCTACCTGGCAACCCCAACTTGTCACGCACATCTTCTAAGGTGACACGTTTTGCTATAATCATTTCAGCCTTTTCCCATTTCCTGTTCCTCCATAATAGGCTCACGTTTTCTACATACCCTCCAATTTCTTCCAATAATGGAGTCATTTCAATGTCACCAAATCTAAAAATAACCCTTTTCTCATCCCAAAATGCGGTGGCCGCTTCGATAAGTTCTCGACACAGAGTAACTTGCATGAGAGAAGGTAAGTGTTCCAACACGTTCCTTACCTCATTATGACCATATTCTCCTAAATCAACCCACTATGATTTCCCAAGTGGGGGAAAAGTATGAGCGGCATGAAAATGAATAAAATAAAACACGTAGCAATCTAAACAAGTAAATGTTTATTACATATTACAAGAGGTAAGTAAATAATAAACGGTGAAATGAAAAGCAAAAGAAAGAAAACTATTAGTAACTTCATGTTAAAAAAAACAGGTAAGGAAGAAAATAAACCATTATAGAAACAAATAAACATAAAGGGTTTAATCATGGCAGTTAACAAATTTAAAAAAAAAAAGGATTTTTTTAATAAAAAACTCAAATAAAGCCCCACATAAAACGAACACGTTGTGGTTGAAGCCTAAAATCCCCAGGAGAGTCGCCATACTGTCATGCCCCAATTTTTTCGCGAAAAGAGGAACTCGACATATGACAACTCTTAAATGAAATTTGAAGGAAGAGTCGCCACCTAACGAGTTGAGGTGCGTTAGGGCATCGTTCTACGCTATGAGTCTGCTTAAATTATCCTACGTCACCAAGTTCGGGAAGGGGCTTAAATTAACTTGAAAGGAAGGTGTTAAGCACCTTTTGAGGTCCAAAATGTGGTTCCCAGCCGGATTCATTAATACGTGGGGGATTAACTAATGATTGGAAATAAGATTTATTTTAACCTACTTAGCTAAAATTTAAACTAAATTGATGAATGTAAAGAAGTAAATAAAGAATTTACAGACAAGCGATAAGAAAGAAATTAAGACAATAAGTATTTAAAACTAATATTATTATTTTTTAAACAATTGCTACAATTTGACAATTGATTATTAGTTTAAAAAGTTGACTCAAAATGTTACAAAAGACATTGCCAAATAAATAGAAAAAAAATTAAACAAATAATAAATGAAATTTGGAAATAAGGGGCGGAACCTCATAGAGGCGCCTATGTATCCCCGAGGGGAATCAGACCAAACATAGTTCTACATTTAAAGGGAAGGGGTAATTTTAACCTAAAGGGATCACCCCGTGCAACTTAAATATATACTTTGCAACCATTTAGATTGCTTGTATTATTCAGCGAGCACAGGCTATCATATCCCGTCTACCCACCTAATTAATTAATTATTAACCGCAAAATGTTTCTAGGAGAAGAAAACTGACGTCCTAGTATTTTCCTACCTGTCCAAGCCTAATGTCCAAGAGGCATTGGAAAGCTAATTTGGATTTTGGGTCTAGAAATCTTAGGGTTTTTAACTGGTGATTAAACGTCACTCAACAGAAAATCAGACATACGATTGATACATAGAAGGTTTCACACAAGCCTATACATTATACAAATAAACATGATATTCAAACAGGTACAAACAGATTGTGAATCCTACAGACATGAGTTCTAAGAAAATAAATGCAAGCAGATTATTATATTGCATGATTTCTAACAAATGCGAGAAGATTATCAGGTTACCTATAATAGTGGCTAATTTTGTACAATTCATCATAAATCTAGTTCATAGAGGCATGATTTTTTTATGCAATTAGACAACTATGTTAAAATAGTAACTTGAAAGCATGACTTCTAGTTGTTAGGCTAAGCAAATTTAACAAGTAGTGAAATCCCATGGTTTCTAACAAATATGATTTATTCATCATGAACGTCATAGTATTTAATTGTGCATTAAAAGAATTTGAAACTATTGTAGTTGAGAAATCAAGAATAAATATTCAAAAACATAGTTTCTAGAAGAAGACAACAACATTAATTATAAATCCTGTAGGAGAATTTTCTAATCAATTGCTTCAATGTTCTCAAAAACTACATGCGACGATTAACGAATAGGTTCTAGATTAATTCTATAATCAGAATATTGACTTTTAGGATTAAACTGATAGTAGCATAAAAATAGGATGCTGATATTGGAATTCATTTGAGCTTACATGTAGATTTATATACTTCACATGTTTTGAATTGAAAAAAAACGTTAGCACTAACACAATATGGTCCATACAGACATGAATTAATCGTACTTATTTTAGATTCAAGTGTGGCGATCCTATAAACATGATTTCTCTTTGTTGTTTATGTTATGAAAATCCTATAGGCATGCTTTCTAGGAAATTTTAACAATTAGGCAAAGAAATATGATCCCCGCCCCTACGAAACCTCTTTTCACTATTATCAGTGTTTATTACAATTTACAGCTTATGAAAAGAAAAGTAAATAAATAAATTACAAATGAAGAAGAAAGAATTTGAGCAATTCCTAAACCCCATCTTGTCCCAGCGACATCTTTGGGTCATTATAAGAAAAGACCTGTTAAACAAGTAACACCACAAATATACACGTATAAAGGGTATTCAGGATTCCATGAATCCCCAACTCGTTTAACTGATTATCTTACAAAAGTACAAATTAAACAATGTAAGCAAATTACTACTATAAAGAATATATCAGGATATAACGAGTAATTCATTATCATAATAACACGATGGAAGAGGAAAATTCACCCGTTGTTATTGAAAGTAACATAGAGAAATAAAACTGACCAGTTAATGAAGAGTATAATATCACAGTTCCAAAAATAGGGATCAGTTAGCACCAATTTCAAGGAGACTTTCAAACGGATTAAACCCAAATCTCAACACGTCAAGATCACAAGAATCTCGTGGATTCTGAGAGTGTTTGTGTTGAGGAGGGAAAGAGGAATGAAGGAATAAAAGAATTTTCGGACTAAAGTAATTTCAGTTAAGACATGCAACCAATTCTCGAATGAATTCTACCAAAGAGAAGAGGACTGCTTTAAATAGTCAATAAGCAGGAGGAATTGAGGGAAGGGAATATTCAAACACTAAATAAATGAAAGAAATAATTTGTAATCAAATATTTTCCTACAATAGTGATTTGTCCTGATAAATCATTCAGAAACAAATAAGGAATCTGACTATATTACACGTAATAATTTAAGGACAAGGGAAAAAAATATTTAGCAAAATCACATAAGGGAATAGGGAAATAAGAAAAACAATGATTATGGGGATTTTTTCTTAATTAATAAAGCTGACAATCAAATTAAAAAAATATTTTGTCATAATTATCAAAATAAATAAAGGGAAAATCCAAATTGTCAGTTAAAGGAAGAGCATAAAACAGTCCGCAAATTAAGTCAAGAATTTATTTTTTACTTAATCAATAAAAAATTAGAAATCAATATTGTAATACCTCGGGAAGGCCTAAGAATAGACCCGGGAGTGTAATTGGAAAAGTGCAGAAAAACAGGCAAAAAACAGGCAAAAAACCACAGAACGGATGACTCAACGACTCATGGGTGGATACCACGAGTCATCGAAAGCAGTAGTGGAATGGGGGTTCAGGGAAGCAGTGGTGACAACGAATGATGTAACGACTCGTTGTCAGCAACAACGAGTCATTATAGCCGGTCGTTGGAAGGAATGGATTAGGGTGAGGGAGAAACAACAGGGCATCCCATGATTCGTGGTGAGGAGGAATGACCCGTTGTTTCAAGTCGTTGCTTGTGGGTTGAGGTTTCTAGTGCATTCAACGGATGGGGACCATGACTTGTTGGAAGGCACCACGAGTCGTTGTGAGGCTCGTGGAAAGGGAAGTCAGATTGGTGAAGGAGGTGATGACGGTCGATTCAACAACCCGTGGTTTGAAGTAACGATTCATCCTGATGAGGTGTGGGAAGGATCTGAGATGTGCTATGAGGTAGTGTACCCGACGACTCGATACCATGAATCGTGGTATGTTGCCACGACCCGTTGGGTCAGTCGTTGGTCCATCCGGGACAGTTTTCAGGGAAATAATTTTAAGGGCATTTTCAACTTTTCCACGCTTTTAGGCGCTAAACTAATTCATTTTGAATATTTTCTAAGTGTGATAAGATGATTTAAGTCCTTTATGCATGCCCATTCTCATGCAAGAACTTTAGAGAGGTTTTTGGGAGATTCAAGGCCTTCTTCCCCAAATTTTCATCAATTTCTTTGTGGGTATTCAAGGAACTTCAAATCAATCTATTCCCAAGTATGTAGAGTTTTAGAATGGGTGAAATGTTTTCACACCCATGCCCAATTTCAATTTAAATCATGAATTCTCATTCAAGTTTTATGGGATTTTATCCAAATGCATGAAAATGTGATTTCTCTTTATGGCTATGATTTGATTGAGTTTTAATCATTGAATTATGAATGATGGGCTGGTTTTGTACTATTTTCTTCAAAAATCATGTTTCAATCTTTTAAATCTAAATTGCCCATTTGATGAATGTTCATGAAAGTTATGATTTATGATGACTACTCTATAATTTGAGTTTATTGATGATGGGAAAATCATGATTTCCAAGTACCCATGTTTATGAGCATATTTTGAAAGAAATGAATATGATGAAGTATTGGAAAATGCCCACATGTTGAAGAATGATTTATGATTTATGAAGTGAATTACATGATTTATTGATTTATGATGTTGACCGATGAAGAGGTGCCTATGATTCTTGGCTAAGCATGTTTTAAAGGGGATCAATGATGCTAAATGTTATATTTTAGCCAATGAATCTTGATGCATGATGTTATTGATTTATGTATGATCCTATATGCATGTTTTTGGGAGCCGTGTCTAGCACCGAGCAGCCCGACTTTCAAAGGACTACGTCAGTGTCTCATAAGCATGTGCCACCGTGTGTTTCTAATTGTTAATGATCCTCTCAAATGTGATATCACGCCTAATGCATGACCCTCTCCTAGAAATCTAGGGTCGGCTCTTCCCACTTGAGCGAGATAGTGGGGCATCGTGAAAGGCTCTACCATGATGGTGTCGGTTATGATGAGTCCTCCCATTGTTCCGCATGCTTTATGCATTGTTATATTTATGTTATTGGCTCAAGTTATATTTTGATAATGTTTACTTATGATTATGATAATGAATGATTTATGAATGATTTGAAAGTCTTGAGCCTTATGATTTATTATGAAGATTATGATGTAAGCATGATGTCCTTCTCCTATATCTATTTATGAGCTTTACTTTACTTTAAAATGTTTGTTTTACTTACCTTGCATACTCATTACATTCCACGTACTGACCGCATACTTTCTATGCTCTATCATTTCATGATACAGGGTCCGGATCTCAGACTCATCCTCATCCTTAGTCCATCTTAGCTTGCGTTCTCAGCTTATTGGTGAGTCCTCATGTTATGAGGCTGTTTGACAGACTTTTATGATATCTTACATTTTAGTATTATCCGGGTTAGTTGGGGATGTTGTCCCATCAACCCATTGTATGTAGTAGAGGCTTCCAGACCATGTGTAGTATCTAGTTTATGTGTACGTCTAGTATTTTCTAATGTTCTGCTATGATTACGTTTTCGCTATGTTTGTAAGATTATCATTCCGCTTATTTGAATGAGATTAGTTGTATGCATGAGCCAATGGTCAACTTGGGATCCCTCGGGGTCCCTTGTCCTGTGTCTATGATTCGGGTGTACGTTCGGGTCGTGACAAACTTGGTATTAGAGCCATAGGTTTGAAGTGTCCTAGGGTGTCTGGAAGCCGCATTAAGTAGAGTATTTTTCATGGGTGTGAAGCGTGCAACACTCATGACGAAGAGGCTACTAGATGTTTAGGAAATGTTCCGTTCTTTCATGTTCTAGGTCGTGTGATGAAAAGCTTTTCCATCCTTCTAATTCGTGCAATTCGCGATTGCAGAATTATGGATCCTAGAAGAATGAACAAAAGGAGGAATGGAAATGATGAAGGCCAAGGAAATGGAAATGACCATGGGCATCAGCAAGCCCCACCTGTTCAGGAGCCCAAGGCACCTGAGCCAGCTGCCCACGCTGAGTTTCAGGCGTCTATTCAGATGTTGGCGCAGGCCTTGACCGCTCAGGTCAACCAGCAGGCTGTTACACAAGTCCCACAGAATGGCAATGTAGCGGCGGCTGGGATTAGATACTTCTTGAGGATGAACCCTCCTGAGTTCACGGGATTAAAGGTGGATGAAGATCCACACGAGTTCATTGAAGGGATCTTGAACGTCACTCAGGTCATGGGGGTGACAAATGGGGAGTGTGTGGACTTGACCTTATATCATCTAAAAGAGGTCGCTCATATTTGGTACAAGCAATGGAAGGATAGCAGGGCAGCGGGAGCGGGCCCTATCAGCTGGGATGAGTTTCATATGGCCTTTGTTGACAGGTTCTTCCCTCGGGAGATGAGGAAATTGAAATTAGCTAAGTTTGTTAACCAAAAGCAAGGAAATATGGCAGTGTTGGAGTATTCGCTTGAGTTCACCCGGTTGTCAAAATATGCCCCAGAGTTGGTGATGGATTAGAGGGCACGGGTTAGCCAATTTGCTCATGGTGTGGCCGATTATTTAGACAAGGATTGTAGGACTTCCATGCTTCACCGGGATATGGACTTTCCTTGCATAGTGTTGTACGCCTAGCAGATGGAGGCGGCTCATGCGAGGGAGAGGGAGGCAAAGAGGGCTCGAACAAATAGTCGTGGGTTTTCACACTAGAGGTCCGTCAGTGGCTACGTCCACAGTTTCAGCAGAGGTCACTAGCCCCAGCACCATCGTCAGCTAGTTTTCCATCCATACCTAGGGGTGATCAGAGGAGCAGGGCTTCACGGTCGATGGATCAGAGGGGCACCCAGTTAGAGCATACCTCTCCGCTTGCGGGAAGTACAACAAGAGTCACACCGGAGAGTGCCTGCTCGGATAAGATGTATGCTACGGGTGTAGTAGATCTGGGCATATGCGCCGAGCATGCCCATATGCTAGACAGGGTGATGATAGGGGTCGTGCACAGATCGCCAGGACAACAGCAGCTCCAGCCCATTTCGCTCCACAGGGAGCATGTACTAGTGGAGGTGGCGGACAGTGCAAAAACCGATTCTATGCCCTTGCCTCACGCTAGGATCAGGAGGCTTCGCCAGACGTGGTCACTGGTATGTTGCGTGTCTTTCATATTGATGTTTATGCCTTGCTATATCCGGGATCTACCTTATCTTTCATGACTCCTTACATTTCTAGTAGACTTGGAGTTAGTCCCGAGACCTTGTCAGAACCATTTTCAGTTTCGACCCATGTTGGTGATTCGATCATTGCTAGACGAGTATATAGAGAATTCTCGATCATTGTGTTGCATAAGGTTACCTCCGCAAACCTTGTAGAGTTAGCCATGACTAACTTTGACATTATTCTTGGCATGGATTGTTGTTTTCATGTTATTCTTCGATTAATTGTAGGACCCGTACGATGGAATTTCGTTTTTAGGGTGAGTCAGTGTTGGAGTGGAAGGGTAGTTCGGCGGTACTAAAAGGTTGGTTTATTTCCTATCTTAAGGCTAGGAAGATGATCTCTAAAGTTTGCATGTACCACCTAGTTAGGGTTAAGGATGTGGAGTCTGAGGCCCCGACTATTCAGTCAGTTTCGGTGGTGTGCGAATATCCGGAGGTGTTTCCTGATGATTTTCCCGGTGTCCCTCCGGAGAGGGAAATTGATTTCGGTATTGATCTATTACCCGATACGCAACCTATCTCTATTCCTCCCTACAGGATGGCCTAGATGAACTAAAGGAATTGAAGGATTAGTTAAAGGATCTGTTGGATAAGGGCTTCATTAGACTGAGCAAGTCTCCATGGGGTGCACTAGTTCTATTTGTTCGAAAGAAGGACGGTTCCCTTCGCATGTGTATTGACTATCAGCAGTTGAACAAGGTTATCATCAAGAAAAGGTACCCCTTACCTAGGATCAATGATTTGTTTGACCAGCTTTAGGGTGCCAAGTGCTTCTCCAAGATTGATCTCAGGTCCGGGTATCACCAACTCAGAGTTCGGGAGAGTGACATCCCGAAGACCTCTTTTAGGATTCGGTATGGTCACTATGAATTTATTGTTATGTCTTTTGGACTAACCAATTCCCCTATAGATTTTATGGATTTAATGAATAGGGTGTTCAAGGCATATCAGGATATGTTCGTGATCATATTCATTGATGACATTCTTATATACTCCCGGAGCGAGGAGGAGCATGCCACTCATTTGAGAATAGTGCTACAGACCCTCAAGGATTGTCAACAGTATGCAAATTTTAGCAAGTGTGAATTTTGGCTAAACTCGGTGGCATTTCTGGGTCACGTGGTATCAAGCGAAGGCATAAGGGTAGATTCCCAGAAGATCGAGGCGTTGAAGAATTGGCCTAGACGGGTGAATCCTTCAGAAATTCGGAGTTTCTTGGGCTTAGCAGGCTACTATCGAAGATTTGTTGAAGGCTTTTCATCAATTGCAGCCCCATTGACCAGGTTGACTCATAAAAAGGTGAAGTTCCAATGGTCGGATGCTTGTGAGAAAATCTTCCAAGAGTTGAAGACCCGACTCACTTTAGCACCAGTGTTGACTCTACCCGAAGGTACGATGGCTTTGTGGTGTATTGTGATGCTTCGCGAGTTGGACTTGGGTGTGTGTCAATGCAGCATGGGAAAGTAATAGCATATGCCTCAAGACAGCTGAAAGTTCATGAATAGAATTACCCAACCCATGATCTTGAGTTGGCCACGGTGGTGTTTGCATTGAAGATATGGTGACATTACTTGTATGGGTTCCATGTGGATGTATTTACCGATCACAAGAGCTTGCAATATGTGTTCTCACAGAAATATCTAAATCTTCGGCAAAGGAGATGGTTGGAGTTATTGAAGGACTATGACATGAGTGGTCTCTACCACTCGGGCAAGGCTAATGTGGTTGCGGATGCACTTAGTAGGCTCTCTATGAAGAGTGTGTCCCATGTGGGTGAGGGAAGGAAGGAGTTGGTGAAATATGTACACTGACTTGCGAGGCTGGGAGTTAGATTAATCGACTTGACCCGACCGATGGCGGTGATGTTGTACATAACGGGTCAGAATCGTCCTTGGTGATGTTAAATCCAGGAAAGATGAGGATCCAATTTTGAGGAAGCTGAAGGAGGCGGTGTAGAGTCAAAAGGTGGAGGTTTTCTCCCAAGGCGAAGTTGGTGTGCTATGATACCAGGGTCATCTATGTGTCCCAGGTGTTGATGATTTGAGAGTTCGGATATCGCATGAGGCACATAGTACCAGATATTCAATTCATCCAGGATCCACAAAGATGTATCGGGACTTGTGAGAAATCTATTGGTGGGACGGTATGAAAAAAGATATTGCGGAGTTCGTAGAAAAATGCCCAAACTTCTAGCAAGTGATATTCTAGCATGATAACGCTCAAACCACACCTCCTTCAGAAGTATGAAGCGGACGTTGTCAATAAAGAACCCAACTAGAGGTTGGGGTCAATCCCACAGCAAATACGGAAGGATGTAAAAAAACGCTAGTACTTAAGATTTTTTAGTTAATTATTTCCTAAGAGGGGAGAATTTGTAAAAGTAATAAATAACAATGTTGAGAAATTATTTGTTGTTTCCAAATTAGTAGTAATAGGGAATCCTATGGGGGCCGACAAGACCACTATAATGTCTAG
>JACEIK010001726.1:214005-230236 GCA_018107945.1 Datura stramonium | reverse complement strand
GTGGGCTAAAGAGGATCAAGATTATAATGGAATCATAACTTGATTTTTCATAAAACATGCATAATTGGGCATAAATTGATTTAAATCTGAATCTATAAATTTATATTAAAAATAGTTATAAAATCTGCCCATAGATCATAAAACATGATTTAATTCATGAAAGGAATTGAACCATAGAAAGATCATAGAGAATTTCACAAGAATTAGAATAAACCCCATAGATCATGAAACTTGAATCTAGAATTGAAATTCACGGAATTGAGAAGAACTTAGGGCATAAGAGTGAAAGGAAATTCATTCATAGACTCACATACCTGTGTTGATTATCCTTTGACTTTCCTTGAAGAGTCCAAGAAGATTTGAAGAGGTTGAAGGAAAACCCTAGCTCCTTTCTTGAGAGTAAATCCAACTATTGATCTTTTGGAGATGGTGAGGATTTAGGCCAGGTTAATCCCTATAATAAGACCTTAAGGAAGCCCAAAACGATGTCATTTAGGAGTTTACCAAAATATCCTCAAACTACCAAAACAAAAACTGGAACTGGCTATTCCAACGACCAATAGGAAGGTCGTTGGTTGCTACAACGGCCCGTTCTGAGGTTCGTTGTTGCCTGCTGCTGCTTCACTAAACTGCTCATAACCTTTTACTCCGAACTCTGATCGATTAAAGGTTAGATGCGTTGGAAAGAATACTTGAAGGTCTTCAATTTGAGGTGCTGCATCATACAAAAACATTTTGTAAAATAGGATCTATGCTAGTTTGAATTTTACCCTTATAAGAACTTATACGAACCCTCAATCGGTAAGGAGACTCTCAACTCAAATTTGTGCCAGAGGTTTCTTATGACCTTAATCTGGATCCAATGCACTTCTTATATTTAGGAATTGATCTTAACACCTTATTTCCATAAATTCGCCGGCATCGTGTCTATCCATATACCTAAAAGGGTTCCAAACTTAGCTCGAGATTTTCAACAAACTAGAAGAACCAATGACCCGTCCAATGGATCATGGTAGCAAACAACAGAACATTGGTCCTTCTGTTGGTTTCCCCCATTCTTCCTATGAAATTCTCTTAATTTTCTTTGACGACCACAAATAATGATCGGCTCAATCAAGCCACGGTCCGTACAACCTCTCGTGGGTTCTGGGCAAATTTCATACAACTCTCTTGTCATGAAACAACGAGCACTCCCAACGACCCGTTGGACCCTACCACGAACCGCATTGGGGTTCATTGTTTGGTTCTGGTATTTTTTTCTTGTTGTTTTCTATTGTAAGCCTCAGGTCTGACCTAGAGAACTTTTAGGGTATTATATTATCTCCCCCTTGAGAACATTCGTCCTCGAATGTAGATCAAGCATACTGAAAGGATAGGGAAGAAACTGCAATCCTAAAACTAAACAATTAGAGCTGAAAACTGATGGGGTGACTGACTCCGTACTGAGATTCCTGACTGAACTGAATTCATGAATCATACGTGCATGCTAAGACATGAAGGTAACTGAGAGACATGAACTTGACATGAAACTGAATATAGTACTATGGAGGAAACTGATACCTCAAGCTGGAACTGAGACGAAAGGGAAAAGATGTGGGTTCTTATCCATTATATCTACTTCGACCTCCCACTTAGCTCCCTCAATAAGATGATTTTGCCACAGAACCTTCACCGAGGCTACTTCCTTATTTCTCAACTTATGAACCTAATGATCAAGGACCTTGACTGGTACCTACTCCTAGGTAAGGTAGTCCTTCACCCTAATGTCCTCTACTGGAATCTCTGAAGATGTATCTCCGATGCATTTCTTCAACAAGGACACATGAAATATCGAATGCACCGAAGCTAACTCCACTGGTAGCTCCAACTCATAGACCACCTTTCCAACACGTCTCACAATCCTATATGGCCCAACATACTGGCGACAATGCTTCCCCTTCCTTCCGATCCTCAAAGAATCAAGAAATCTCTACTTGCCTCAAAACAAAGCTCAATCATAAAATTATGAATTTGCCCTTCGCAACCTTCTGAATGATCAAAATCTGGTCAAATACATATTATACATAAGAAAATAAAATCATGGACACACGTATTGATATACTTCTACTCCGGGTCCAAAAGTCAATCTAAAAATCAACCCCGGGTCGGCAAGGGCAAATTGGAATTTTATTTGAAAATCATTTTATCCATAATATAGAGAACTCAATTATGAAATTTCATCCAAAACGGAGCTCAAATAGACTTTGCATCCCTCAAAATATGATTTCTTAACTTTAGACTCAAATCCCCAAATTTTCCTCCAATAAACTCACGGATAAAAATGAAAATCAACTGAAGAAATCATCGAGAAATACCAAATTAAGGATTAGATACTTACCCCCTTATTAAATAGAGAAGAATGCCGCAAAAATCACTCAATTCCGCTATTTATACTCCAAATATACTCAAAATACCAAATAAACACAGTTTGTGCAAAAATACTTTGTTCAGCTATTTATATAGGGCTGCACCAGCACTGCACCAACAACTTTAATTTTTACTAAACTGGTCGTAACTTCATCATACCAACTCAAAATGCGAATATTCTTTTTCCTACAATTCCTAAATAATGATAAGGACCTACTCGTTCAATAAAAACTCCATTTGATGCTCGTTTGCCCAGTCAAACATCATTTTTACTCGTTCATGAATTGCTTCACCTTTTATAATAAAAACTCAATCTTGACTTATCGAAATTGCACCAAACCTTTTAGATAACTCCTATAATTCATTCTAAAAATGTTTAAAGTCTAAAAATAATTTTTTCGATCTCAAAAACTAAAAACAAACCTCTAAGTTATCACATTTTATGCTTAAAATCATGCTAAACACACAAAACGTCCAAATCCACCCAAAACTCATCTGGAATCCTCGAGTCACAAATCAAATATGCAATTCAATCATAAAACACATTCCGGACTTGTTGTATTATCAAATCACCGATATGAGGTCGTTTTGATCGAAAGTTAACCGTGGTAAAACTTAGCTTCCTTAAAGATCATAAATCCGACCAAAGGTTTAAATCACTCACAAACACCTCGGGGTCCATGCAAACTACCCAACTAAGTCATAAATTACCATCCAGAACTAACAAAACTTTCATAATCCAAATTCAAGTTCGTTAACCTGAAATGTAGACTTTGGTCAAACCTCTCAAACTTTAAACCTTCCAAACACCGAAAATCTTATCCAATCTTCATTGGATCATCTTGGAAATTGTGTTATCCATATCTGCAAGTCATAAGTAATAAAATAAGGATACGGAAATGTTCAACCCAGGGAAATGGATTAACAAATACAAAATGGCCATGTGGGATGTTACACTTCCAGGCTTGGCTAATAACTACGCTTCCTGAACTTCTACATACTCGGAATCTATGGCAGGGATAGGGAGTTATCCTGAACGTACACATTTTAACCATCATTTCCATCATGGGGGAACATTCATAGGGCTTAGAGTAAGGAATTATGAGCACAAATCATTCAAAAAATCAAAGTTGGACATATACTTGATAAAAAACTATCTTATGAGCCGATAAGGAAAATCTTAAGGACTGAGTCGATAGAGCTGAGCACGCTGAGATACATGAGTTTACATAAATAACGAGGGTAATGACATGAAGCTGAGATTTATGGAATCATGGAAGAAGATTAGAATCACTATCTAAAGTAGTTACTTCTCATTCTATGAATTTGAGTACAAACACACCTAAAGAGTACTTGGAATTTAAACATGGGGATAACATGTTCACATATGGCATGACTAGAGTATCGCATAAACTGAAGTATGGAAGGACACCTGAATAAGTTTGGGTCGATCTCCCATAGTTGCTACTCCTGGACCTTCACAATTAAAACTCAAGGCTTGACCTGGTCCTTCACCTTATAATACCCCCCCCAGCTTAAAGGTCATCATTCTGAGGATTGGATCCCTTCTTAAGGCTAAGCAAAAATCACTATCTCTTGACTTCCCATTCGCCTCTAAGACTATCATGGAAGGCTTCATACTTCTCCTGTCGTACTCTCACACTCTTTTTGTTCCATACTTCAAGTTCACGAATTCTTCTGGCTTAGCTTCCCTAAACTCCTGCAGGGAGAAATAATTCAAGAGCACCTCTTATTCCATGGGCTAGCGTTATGCTTTGGAGTGTGAATACATGATTTAGAAATATATAAAGATATTTTATCGTACGACATAGATCATGAAAGAAGGAAAATTTTCTAAAATGATTCGTAGACCTTTTGTCATAAGTGTGGCGCGCTTCACATCCATGAAAAAAGCTCTACTAACATGGGTTTCGGACACCCTAGGACACTTTAAAACCTAATGCTCTAATACCAAGTTTGTCATGACCTGAACATGGGCCTCGATTGGGACACGGGACAAAGAATCCTAAAAGGCTCCAAGTCTACCTATGGCATGAACATGCCATCTAAATCCAACATTGTCAAGCGGAAGTCTAACATATGTACATAAGCGAAAGTCTGATAATAACATAAAATCTGAATACATGATACATACGGCTAGAATTGAATACATGATATGTATGAAAGCCTCTACTTTTTATGAGTTGATGAGACAAGACCCCAACTAACTCACTAAAGTATAAAACTAAAAAGTAATATAACTGATAAACAGTGGCCCTCAAGAGATGAGGAATCATCAACTAAGAATGGAAGATACATGCTAAGAGTCTAACTAATGGCGGGACTGATCATAAATATCCGAGCTTGTATCATGAAATGATACAACATAGAGTATGCGTTTAGTACATGGAATGTATTGAGTATTAAAGTAAATAAAAACAGACAGTATAGAAAACATAAAAGTTCATAAGAGTAAGACAACATGATCATAATGTAAATACCATAATGTAAACATAAGGATCAAGATTTTCAAAAGATTCATAAATTTACCATAATCATAATCATAATAGAAAAGCTTTATTGAACATGAATTGAGCCAAAGTGAATAATCGTAAAGATGCATAAATCATGAGGAATAGTGGGAGATTCATATAACCGACATACCCCATATGAGCACACATAGAGCCTGACATGTAAACCCCTAGTGGGGAGGGTGTTCATACCTTGCCAAGGGTAGAACCATAAAAAAGTGTGATATCACTCATGAAAGGACCATTGGGGCAAAGGGGAAAGTCTCAAGGGAGGTCCCATCATGACCTACGGTGGAATGTAGTTTTGAGACTCGGGGCAAAACTTGGGCCCTGAACCTACTCAGTGTTAAATACTACTCACAAAACATATATAGTTCTCATAGGATAATATAAATGAAAATTCATGGACTAGTTAAATCATGATAATCATAAGCATGTCTGAAAATACATTAACAAGCCATGAAATAAGGCCCGTGTGTCGGCTATAATCATAAATTCATAAATCAGAAGATTCATACATGCTTGTAAATTATTTTTACTTGATAGTCATAAATCATGATGAACATTTGAGAGAAATCATATCATAAATCATAAATCTTAATGGGCTAAAGAGGATCATGATCATAATGGAATCATAATTCAATTTTTCATAAAAACATGCATAATTGGGCATAATTTGATTTAAATCCGAATCTATAAATTTATATTCAAAATAGTTATAAAATATACCCATAGATCATGAAACATGATTTAATTCATGAAAGGAATTGATCCACAGATAGATCATAGAGAATTTCACAAGAATTAGAATAAACCCCATAGATCATGAAACATGAATCTAGAATTGAAATTCATGGAACTGAGAAAAACTTAAGTCATGAGAGTGAAAGGAACTTCATTCATAGCCTCAGATACCTGGGTTGATGATCCCTTGACTTTCCTTGAAGAGTCCAAGAAGATTTGAAGAGGTTGAAGAAGAACCCTAGCTCCTTTCTTGAGAGAAAATCCAACTATTGATCTTTTGGAGAGGGTGAGTATTTAGTATATGTTAATCCCTATAAATTGAACTTAAGGAAGCCAAAAACGACATCATATAGGAATTATAAGCATAGGATTTTACCAGAATTCCCTCAAACAGCCAAAAAGAAAAACCTGGAACTGGTACTTCCAACGACCCCCAGGACAGGTCGTTGGTTGCTACAATGGCCCGTTCTGAGGTTCGTTGTTACCTATCGCTACATAACTAAACTACTTATAATGTTTTACTCCAAACTCCGATTGATGGAAGGTTGGATGCGTTTGGAAAGAATACTTCAAGGGATTCAATTTAAGGTGTTGAATCATCCAAAAAGATTTTGTCAAGTGGGGGCTATGCTCGTTTGATGTTGACACTTGTAAGAACTTATACGAAAACTCAATCAACAAAGAGGCACTCAACTCAACTTTGTGTAGAGTTTCCTTATGAACTTAATTTGCATCCAATGCACTTCTTATACTTAAAAAATTATCTTAAAACCTTATTTTCACAAATTCACCAGCATCGGGTCTATCCATGTACCTAAAAGAGTTCCAAACTTAACCCGAGATTTTCAACAAACTAGTAGAACTGACGACCCATCCAACGGGCCATGATAACAAACTATGGACCATTGGTGCATCTGTTGGTTTTCCCCGTTCTTCCTTCAAAATTCTCTTAATCTGCTTCAACGACCACAAATAATGATCGGTTCAATCAAGCTACGGTCCGTACAACCCCTCGTGGTTTCTGGTCAAATTTCTGACAGTTCTTTGGTCATGAAACAACGAGCACTTACAATGACCCGTTGGACCCTACAACGAACCATACTGAGGTTCGTTGTTTGGTTCTGGTATTGTTTTGTTGTTATTTTCTGTTGTAAGCCTCAGGTCTGACCTAGGGAACTTTTGGGGTGTTAAAAAATAAGTAGCTTTAGTGAAAGTTTTGTGGATAAATCATCTTGTTGAGGGATCTATGTGGGAAGACAAAGATGATATAGTGGCTAAATACCCGTATCTTTTTACTTCCCGCTCTGTTCTAGCATGAGGTACTAATTTCCTTTTTAGTATTCTATTTAGTTTTATGTCAAGTTGATGTCTCATAGCTTCTTTTATGTTATAGCATGCATGTATGCTTCATGAATTCAGTTTAGTTATGTAAATCAGTTTAGAGTCAGTCACTTTGTGAATCTTAAGCTATGGTTGTTCAGTTTTGGGACAGTAGTTTTTTCCCTAGCCTTCTAGTATGCTTAGTATAAATTCGAGGATGAATGTTTCCAAGAGGGAGATAATGTAACACCCCAAAATTCCCTAAGATCAGACCTGGGGACTAAAATGAAGAAAACAAAAAAGTCTACACCAAGTCATAGAATGAGTCGTGGGGTGACTTGTCAAATGACCCAACGAGTCGTGGTGTAACCTATTAAGTGTGCAGTGATGGCAAAAATATGGATATCTAGGGTACTTCATGCATTGAGGAATGCATTGTTAAGTTCCTCGAAGACCCGTTAATTGACTCATTGAGTGAGAAAATACGAGAGAATGGGTTTTTTCTCCAGTGGCAATGGGTCAGACAATGACCCACTACCTGACCCGATGGATCGTGGTGTGGTTGTTGGGTCTGGAAGTGTTAATTTTCTATCGGATCATTAAAGGTGTTTTTGGAATTCTCTATGTTTCTAACTCCTAAACTGAATCGTTTTGTGAATAACAAGAGAGGTTTTATTCATCTTAATCCCTCATTCTACTCCTAACACTCTCATTAGAAGATCAAGCTCTCAAGTGAAGCAAGGATTTCCCATCTTCATCCTCTTCAATCTCTCTTGGGTATCAAACCCTAGCAAGAATTTTTCAAGCCCAAGTATATGGGGTTATCAATGAGGGACTCCTTCCACCCTCATATCCTTTTTAATTGAAAATATGATTTCCCCAAATCCCCATACCCTAATTTCAAATTATTGGGTTGCGTTGGATGTTGTTGAAATTCCTTCATGTTCATCTATGAAATTAGCTGCTCCTTTATCCAATACATGTTCCTATGTTAGAGTTTCATGTTTCTATCAGGTCTCTCATGAAATTATGAATTTTAAGTTTCAACCAAGGTTATGAACTCCTAGCATTATATTTAATTGAGATAGATTTTATGATTATCTTGTGGATTCAAGTCCCCCTAGTTTTATATTATGTTTTGTGATCATGATGTATGATTTTTCACAAGAACCCTTCATGAATTTATAAATCTCAAGATATGGTGATTTTCTCAAGTATGCGTGGCTTTCATGAAAAATCAAGTTTATGTATCATGGCCAATTGTGGCATTATTTTCATGGCTATTTCATGGATGTCAAGTATGATTCTGATTTCATGATTTTAAATTAGCCAAATGCAAGATCAAGTATATTTTCACAATAATGATTATGATCCATGTGCATGTTTTTGAGAGTAGTGTTTAGCACTGAGTAGGCTAGGGGTTCAGGAAACCCTGAGTCTCATATCTACATGTCACCATAAGTATATATTCATGTATGGAGCCTCGCCAGAGAATGTTCCTCCAGCCCGACAGGGCTCACAAATGATATGATGCCTTATCATTCTTTACCCTGGCAAGGCTTAGAACGACTCTTCTCACTAGAGCGAGATAGTTGGGGCATCATGTATACTCTATCATAATGGCGTCACTTATGATGAAGCCTGCTATTTTTCCTCATGTTTTCAGTTACGCATGTTTAGATCTTATGATAGTATTTGTTATAGCACATTTGACCCATTGATCATTTTATGAGTATTCACTTATGTTTTGAAGTATAGAACACTAAATGATTTCTATTTCTCAACCTTGGGTCATTATGTTCAGCTTATGATGAATAGCTTACGATTATGTATATTTCAAGAATATGGCCTTTAGCCCAAAAGTCCCTAAGATCAGACTGAAGGTTGAAATGGAGAAAGTAGGAAAATCTCCACCAGGTCGCAGAATGACTCGTCAAGAAACTTGATGGAATGTTGAGTGACCCGTCAAGAGATGCCAAGTTGGAATAAATATTAGTTCCTCAAAGTTACGGTGGATTGAGTAATGAGTCTTTAGGACGCCCCACGAGTTGTTGTGTGACCCATTAAGTGGGCAGTGGTGCAGAAAGTGAGAAATTCCAGTGTACTTAACGGACCTAGGGAAGAAGTCGTCAAGTCCCTGATGGTTTTTTAAGTGACTCATCGAGTGAAAAGCTCAAAGAATGGAGAAGAAGTTTCCAGTAGCACTGCGTGAAGCAACGACATGTCAAGTCTCCCAATGGGCTATCCTATTCCTTGTTGGGTCTGGCAATGTGCAATTTCCTGTCAAATCATTAAGGGTGTTTTCATAATTCCTAAGTTCCTAACTCCTAAAATATGTCATTTTAAGAGTCCTAGAGGGTGTTTTAAACGGGTTTAACCTATCCTAAGTTATTATTCTCTCATTCATGCTTTTAATTTGAAATCATCCTCCAAGATCGAGCTAAGATTCCTCATTAATTTCTTCTACAATCCTCTTGGGCTTTCAAGGCAGGCTTAGAAATCAAGTTACCTAGGTATATAGGGCCATGAATAGGGTGATTTCATCCACCCTCATGCCCAAACTTCTCCCCCAATTCATGAATTCAAGTCTCTAATCAAGTGTATTAGAATTTTGGGCTTTCAATCCCAATTCATGCAATTATCTATGTTATTTCTATGGGTTCAATCTCCTCATGCTTTAATGTATGACTTAAGACTAATTGGAGCAGATTTTACATTCAATTTAATTATAAATTTATGATTTCAAGTTATTAGAAATTATGCCCTATTATGTATGTTTTATGAAGATCAAACTTATGATTCCATGATTTCTAGCATGATGAGTTATCTAGTATGCATGAGCGTTTATGAATCATTAACTTATGATTTTATGATTTTGACTTATGATGTCTATTTACAGTATGTATGATATCATGACTTCAGCAAGCCCATGCAAAGTTAAGTATATTATCATGATTTTGGCCAAGGGCTACAAGATAAGTTTTAAAGAGATATTTGGAGTCAACAATCCCCCATTTATTCAGATTTACGCTATGTTTTAAGAATATGATTTTATAAGAAATATGCATATTTTGGGAGTAGTTTCTAATAGCGAGTAGGTCAGGGATTCAGAGGAACCCGGTCTCTAAACTACATGCCAACGTAGGACATATTCTTATTGGAACCTCTAGTGCTTCATTCGCCCTAGGGAAAACCCGTGATATTACACCTTATTCGTCCTTTTCCTTAGCAAGGCTTAGGATGACTCTCCTCCACATGGGATCATCATGCGTTCATACATAGTGGTTTTTAATTTTGATGAGTCTCCTATTGTTCCTCATTTTTTCAGTCACTCATGTTCATGACTTATGATATTATGTTTCTGTAATATACTTGACCTATTGATCAGTTTATGAGTTTTCACTTACAATTTCAAGCATGAAAATATAATCTTTAATTCTAAACCTTGGGTCATTATATTCAGATTAAAATGAATAGTTTATCAATATGTATACGTAATATTTATGTCTTTTAGCATGCAGTTCTTACTCCCATGATCTATTTTGATTTATGCTCATGATTTCAGATAATGTTTTATTAAGAATGTTTTACTTACCTTATATACTTAGTAAATTCAAAATACTGAATGCATACTCTATGCTATATAATCTCAAGATATAGATTCGGGTGATCCATCCCAGTCTCGTCACTAGCTCGTACTCACTCAAATTAGCTCCATCCCATTTTGAGTGAGTCCTCATCATCCAAGGACATCTATAAGTTATGCTTGTTACGTTTTGTTTTATTTTTAGACTTTGAGTTAGTTGGGGGCTTCTCCCAGCATCTCATCAGATAGTAGAGGATTTCAGACATATACATAACATGTTCAGCTTTGTGACTCAGAGTTGTGATATTATTGCTTTTGTTAACACTTTATGATATTTAGACTTCTGCTCATCAATGCTTATGTAAAATTTCAACTTTTTTATTCTCTTAAGTCATACTATGTATGTACCATGGGTTACCTTGGAGACATTCGTGGTTCTAGGTCTCGTGTCTCGATTCGGGGTCCCAACTTAGGTCGTGACAAACTTCATATTAGAGCAAAGGTTTAGGTGTGTCCTAGGGTGTTCAAAAGCGGCATTGAATAGTGTTTTCCATCATGTGAAGTGCGCCACACTTATGGTAAAGAGGCTACAAGACGTTTTAAGAAATATCCCTTCTTTCATGATCTATGTTGTGCAATAAACTGCCTCTCTATTCCTCTAACTCGTGCTATACGTTTTTGCAGAAATATGCCTCTACATCGAGTCAATGGTAAGAAGAAATAGTGATGAAATTGGCCATGGAAATGGCAATGGAGATGGGCATCAGCCAGCCCCACCATCTCCAATGGCTCCCTTGCTCGAGCAGGTTACTCATACCGAGTTTAGGGCAGCATTTAAGATATTAGCACAATCCATGACTGCCTAGGTCAACCCGAAGGTAGTGGCTTATGTTCTCCATAACGAGAATGCAGCAGCGGCAAGAGTACGAGACTTCCTTAGTATTAACCCACTTGAGTTTCTTGTGTCAAAAGTGGATGAGGACCCATATGAGTTCATAGAGGAGGTTAAGAAGATCACCTAGATTATGGGGGTGACTAGAGAGGAGAGTGCAAATTTAGCCTCCTATTTAGTTGAAGGGGGTTGCTCATATATGGTTCCGATTGTAGAAGGAGAGTAGGGGAGTTGTTGTGTTTCTCATTGGTTGGGATATGTTTGCTACCATTTTCTTGGATAAATTCATTCCTTGAGTTGAGGGGGGCGAAGGCGGCTGAGTTCATCAATCTGAAATAAAATAGCATGACTGCCTAGAAGTATGCGTTAGAGTTTATTGGTTGTCCAAGTATGCACCAGAGATTGTTGCTGATCTGAGCGCTCACTTGAGAAAGTTTGTGAATGGAGTGGCAGATTTACTAGTCAAGGAGTGCAAACTGACCATGTTGATCAATGATATTGATTTCTCCTGGATGGTAATATATGCCCGGTAGATAGAGGCAGAGCAGATGAAGGAGAAGGAGAGAGGCCAAAATGTCCAGGACAGGGAGTTATGGGCAGTTCCAACAGAGGTCTGGTGGTGGACATCCCCTCTTCATCAGTCAATGTTTTGTCCAGACTCATACATGACAAGAGGGGTAGATCATTAGGCTCTAAAGGTCAGGGGAGCATGGTAGGAGAGCACACTTTTTTGGCTTGTAGGAAGTGTGGCAAGAAGAACCCTGGCGAGTACTTGGTTGGTATAGATGATTGTTACGGGTGTGGGAACCTGAACATATGCTTAGAGATTGTCTCTCAGCTAGACAGGGTGACAATAGAGGTTGTATCTGTCACAACCTAAGTCTATACCCTAGGCGGGACACGATACTTGGTGCCACAAGTAACCCCAAGCTAACCCATTGTCTATCATTACACTGCTAAACTAAGTAAACCCATTGTCTATCATTACACTGGTAAAGTAAGTAAACATAAGCGAAAGCTTTAAATAAATAAAATCATTTTAAGAACACTAATTTGACAAGAATCAATACATCTGAAAAACAAAACTGATTATCTGTGTCAATGTCTGAAAGCCAACTACTAAATGATGAATTGCTAGGACAAGCCCCCAGCTAACTCTAAAAAAAATCTGACTATTGATAACGCTCAAAACATACTTATAAATGATGTATGAAGTGGACGTTATCAATAAAGAACCCAACTTAGAGGTTGGGGTCGATCCCACAGGGAATATGGAAGATCTAAATTACAGCCGGTAAGTGAACTTGTATGATAGTTATATCACAATTGAAGGGATTCTAATAATAATAAATAGTAAAAACAAAGCAGCTTTCAAGATTATGGCTGTGAATCAATACTTAAAGGATTACTAGGGTTTGTGTTCCCCATGGATTCATAAAAGCTTTAGCCATACACTCGTGATCTTCACCAATACTTACTTACAGAACTGATAACTTAGGTTCATTCAAACGATCGACCAATCCCTATTGAATGACTATACTCAATTAATCGACGAGGTCTTATGAGCATTTCCAAACTAACCGCTATCACTAAGTTCCAAATATAACTATCCTGCGACCACAACTCAAGTTAATACAATGATCTTCAAGATAAAGGCTCCGTTGTAATTCTTTTTTCCTAATCTCTACCTCTTCGACCAAAGCAAGTAAAGAATCCGGGCACTTCCTAACGTTGTACACCACTAAGAATCATTAAAGCATGAAGAGAATACAGTATAAGTAATTAGTATTGGTTTTAGATTCACTTTATGCAAACCTAGCTTCTTAATCCACTATGGTTCCCACAAACCTAGCTATGGAGGTTTTAGTCTCTCATAGTTGCAAGGTTGTGAAGTGTGGTCATGATTAAGGACATAAAAACAATACTTACAAATATTATTGAGAAAAATTCCTCCTTTAATTAATCCACAAAATCTTGAAGAAAAAGTAGCAAGAACAATATAAATAAAAGAAAAGGTTGATCACAAGGTTGAACCAACTCAATTCTTTCTTTCAAAGATGTAAAATTGTCTACTCCAATATTTTCGAACTAAACCTAATTTTACTTAATGTAACCTCTGAAAAATAAAACATAAAATGTATTTATATAGACATAAGAATCCTTTTCCAGGCTAACAAAGTCGATTTTCCATATCTGGTGCCGACCTCGTCACGGATCATCCTACGACCCATAGGAGCATCCTACGGTCTGTGGTAGCATCCGTGGTTTGGATTGTTGGCTGATTTTTGGCTAAGTGTCAGGCAAAGGTACGATTCTTACCTCCTTGCTACGACTCGTACCAGGCTCCCATGGCTTGATTCTGAATCTTTGCAATTTTTCTGATGTTCACCACGATGGGTATGGTACAACTCATACCAAGCTCTCACGGGTCGTGGTCTCCTCTCGTGCTGAGAATCAACCTCTTATGCAATTTTTCTGAAGTTCATCACGACTAACTTACCACGACTCATACAAGCTTGGTACGATCTGTGGCAAGACTCGTAGATTCATTCTTCCAGCTTCAGCCTTCTTCTTCTTATCACGGCCATCAGTATGACTCGTAGGTCCATCCTACGGATTGTACTGTGGACTGCATATTTTCCCTTTTTTGCACACTTTTAGCTTTCGTTTGCAAATTTACACTCCAACACCCATTTATCCTAATATCAAAGGAAAAGTGCCTCATATCCACATAAATGCACCTAAGTCCATGCTATTTTCTTACTTTTGAGCGTCAATAGTGCTGTAAATCCACAACACATCAACACCCTTAACTTAAGACTTTTGTATGTCCTCAGGAAAAGAAAAAAAACTAAACACGACACTCAACTAGAAAATACAGTTAAGATACTACAACCAACAATCAAACAAATTTTTGCACTTTCTATATACACTATATTCATCATATAACATCATCAGCTAATGCATTACAAGCAACATCAAAATATCATATACAGGGATCAAGACATGTTATCTAGCTATCAACAGGCAATCAAGTCATCACCAATGTTTTTCACAAAGACAAATGGTGAAAGCAAACATAACCCATGTACCCTGACAAAAATGAAGTCCCCACTCAGATATGAAGTTTCAAACACAACATGGGACTAGGAAAGTGAAGCACTCACTCTCACAAGGAAGTTTGCAAGTATTATGCATCAGATACCATTAGCTTCCCCTTATTTTCTCTGCTTTGGTTTGTCAGATGGTCAAGTTAGGATCAATATAGGACTTGATATGGCTTGTAGTGTAGGCTTAGGGCTATACATGATAAAGATGAGAGATTTTAGGAGTGACTATCCCTTCCTTGGCACTACATACATTGGCTACACCATTTACCTATTTCACCTTTCACTCATTCATTTTCCTTTCTTCCCTTTTTACCCCATTTTAAGAATATTTGCATGGGTGAGGTGAAATTTCGCATTTTTCATACAACATCAAGCTCTTTTGAATTTTTATTTTTTCAAGATTCTCAATATTTTCATCTCTTTTACTTTTCACCTCAACACACCTATTTTTTCACCATATTTTCTATTTTCTCTTCTCTTCTTTTCTTTTCCTTTCTCCCGCTCCCACCATTTATGCACCCTACTCTAGCCACCCTCAACTTAAGTATTTTTCTTATATTGAGGTTCACAATATCCAAGGAAGGACCAGGGCCAAAACAGGTTTATTATAAACAAATGGGTACGGTTAATAGGTGAATCAAAGAAATATAGTCTATTAAGGCTCAAACTTAGGATCAAGGGATTCATGAAACTTTGGTAGGGAAATATAGGCTAAAAGTGAGCTAAAACTAAAATGGCCTATGATCATATCCTAACCAACCATCCTTAACCTATGCAGAGACCAACCAGGGAAGTTCTAGATCCTCAACAACGTACTGCAATGAATACTAAAACCTCACTCACACATGGTACATGAACTACTATTACTTCACCTGTCTGGTTCATACATGGCTAAACAACACTAATTACTATTAATAACCAAATGACGTAAAAAGATCCATAGAAATCATGCATATTGTCACCCGAAGGGTCATGGCCACTGGTAAGCTCAGGCTGAGCTGTGGTGGAGCTTCCTACTCCTGTAACTCTCTCTTGTAGCTCAGACATATGTGTTGTATGAGTCTGCATGCTCTCTATTCTGGCTCGCTTGTTTTCTTTATTCTCTCTCTTCTTCTTCTTCTTTGGACTCTCCTATATGGCCACCTCAGTATCTCACTTCTTACCCTACTTAGCATCCGTGGACGGCTCCCAATATGCCGCTAAATCAATATCTTCATCAAGCTCAACATCTAGGTCCAGAAGAGTGGGGGATTCTATAATTGTTTGTTATTGTGAAGACAACTCAACTACTTGAATTTGCACGGAGACTTCTAGTATCTGTCTACTCCGCCATCCTCATGTTAAATTTGCTCTCAAAGTTGTCAAGGTGGACATGTAGGGCCTGAGCTGCTGCATCTATCTCGGATTTGACCAACCCCTTACATTTTCTATCATGGCCTGAATTTTGATGGTCAATCACTTGGCAAGCTTCTAAAGGAAGTCCTATGGTGCCAATATGTGTCCTGCTAGTGCTGGAGTCTGTAAGCTATGCAATGGTGTAGCTGATGGGCCCGCAAGTGTACGGGTCGTACAAGTAATACAGTGGCTCTTTTTAAGAACCGGAATGTCGAACCCACAGGAATAGGAATACGGGGTGAAACCT
>JACEIK010001726.1:146461-161787 GCA_018107945.1 Datura stramonium | reverse complement strand
AAATTACGCGGTGCGGATTTATATAGGGTGGGTTTATGAAGTGGAGCAGGGTGAATTGAAAATGTCAAATTATACTATGTGGAACGGATCGATGCAGATTCTGTCACGCCCCACCTTGAGAGGCATGACTGGCACCTAGTGCCGCACTGGGATCTAGACTAACCTGACTGGCCTGGTGAACTACTGGAGCACGCATGTAACTTAATTCAAGAAAACGACGAGCTATATCTTGGCTGTAAATACAATCTCTGACCGACAAGGCCACCTGTAAAAGAAGACAGCTAACCAACATCAACACAATAGTAGGGATCCTATGCGGGCCGACAAGACCACCATGCTGTCTAGTTATAACTGAAATGAAATCAGGCAACTAAACTACGCTATAGCCAACAAGGCTGCTAACTGACAGCAAAACAAGGCCCCACACGACCATCACATGAAATAAAACATACATAGGCCCCACACGGCCAACAACAAAAGCTAACTGCTGAAAATTTGTAGCCTGCAAGCCTCTAAGAGTGGAATAATGGTCGAGACAGGGCCCCAACCTACCCATAGACTGTACAACAAAAGAACAAACCTCTTCGAACTATCAACTCCGGAGGAAAGAAGCTGAATGAAGTACTAACTCCGGCTGATGACTAGGATGGTCCCGAATCACGTCTATCTGCACCTGCAGGCAAGTAATGCAGCGTCCCAAGGATGGCCGTCAGTATAATATATACTGAATATGTAAGACGGTGAAGTAATAACTGACCAAACACTGATAAAACTGAAGTAATCAGAAAGGAGGGTAAGAATTGAACCTGAGTAACCTTTTCGTCTGAAATATCTAACTAACAAGTATATAAACACAAAAAAGAACCTAACCGGACCTCCATAATCCTGTAAGGTACAAATAACATAGAATAACCTACTTGGGCCCCCATAAGCCCTGGCAAGTACAAACAATGCAAACTCCTGCCATCTGGCTACTAAAGGTTCATAAACACACTATAATGCTTGCTCTCTAAAGCTGTGTCTGAGCCGGATAGGCTCTTATAGTTGTATATGTGTCTGAGCTATCTAGGTTGTGTAAATGGACCTCGAGCCTTGGCTCGACTATGGGTCACAATGTAATCTCTAATAACTAGACCCTGGGCCTTGGCTCGACTATGGGTCATAATGCGAATGCTGTAACTAGATCCCGAGCCTTGGCTCGACTATGGATCATACTGTAGCTGTTGTAACTAGACCCCAAGCCTTGGCTCGACTATGGGCCATAATGTAACTGTTGTAGCTAGACCCCGAGTATTGTCCCGACTATGGGTCATAATGGAAGCTCCGAAAACTGGATACGGCCCTCACGGCCTCACTCTGGTCCCTCCGGACATCATACTGATCCTGCCAGCATAACCCTATAGGCAGTAACATCCAACCCCAAAATATCATATGTGACAATCAAGCTGGCTAGGGTTAACTCTGACGAAGGTTACTATATCATCACTATCATCTCAATTCAATTCATAATAAATGGCTACAATAGGTTTACTCTAAAGTACTATAGATATACAAGTCGTACTATCTTTACAATGAACGTAACTTGCCGAAAAGGATAGCCTTACATACCTCGAGTATCGACTTCCATTTAACTAGCGAGTTTCAACTTGTAACCGGTGGTTCTATCCAACTGCAACCGTTATACTAAGAAAATAGGGCTAACTTAAATAATAAACTCAGCAAAAACAATAAATTTTAATAATAATAATAACTACAATTCAATTCTGAATAATTTGGCAAACACTAGCAATTTCTCAAGAGTTCAAAAGGGAGGAATACTCACCTAAGGCCTGTGGCCATTTAGGAATCAATTTGGAATAATTTTGAAAACTTTTACCCAGTAGGGTTCTGGTTTGCCGAGCAAATTTTAGGAAAAAACTCCATAGAAATGCTTCCCGCAGGCTTAAGACTTATTACCTAAAGTTAATTCACGTTTGGACGGCGTTTGATAGCGTAATTTGATGAAAATGGATTGAAAATTACGTTCTCACTCTTTTCTGGCTGAGGAACACTCTTTGTGATATTTAACAAATGACTAAGGTACTATAAATATATATTATGGGCAGTAGCCAGGGGTTCCATGGCACGGACCCCATCACGCCAAATTACGGGCGTGACACGCCGCCCATTGTGGAGGAGGGGGTCTGTGACACACTGTCCGTCGTGGCCTGCCTCCGGCCCTCTGCCTCCTGCTAACTCGATATCGTGCTCATGTGTCCTTTCCCCAAGCCTTTTCTCATATGTATCGTACTCTAAAACTCTCAACTTACGTACGAACGCACCGATTAACAATAGGAACTTACGGTGTGTAACATCATACCCCCCTTAGGAACATTCGTCCTCGAATGCTAACTTCAAGCTTAAAGAAGTTAACTCTTTTTAACTAGTACTGAGGAAAATTTTGGCAGAGTCTCCTCTGTAATATGGACTATCCAGAAACCTGAAATACAGAAAAGTCCAACATAGGTGCCTTATAGGACGCTACAAACAACTATTTCATCACAGAGAGGTAGCCAGCTAAATAGTACTGATAACATAAGTAGTAAAATAACAACTGAATAACAACATCACCTTAGATGCATAATCTGAATCAATCCTGAAACAAGTGAGGATATCTAGATATCATATCGTCCTCTGCTTCCCAGGTCATCTCTTCTTTATTTCTATTCCTCCACAGCACGTTAACATAGGCGACGTCTTTCGTTCTCAGTCTACAAACCCGTCTAACTAATATTGCAACCAGAATTTCTTTGTAGGCTAACTCCTCAGTAACTTGGACGTCCTCAACTAGCACAACTTGGGACGGGTCCCTTATACACTTTCACAACATAGACACATGGAATACTGGGTGAACAGACTCTAATTCTAAAGGTAATTCTAATTCATATGTCATTCGTCCTATCCTTCGGATGATCCGATATGGCCCGATGAACCTCGGGCTAATCTTTCCTTTCTTGCCGAATCTCATCCCACCCTTCATCAGAGACACTTTAAGGAATACTCAATCATCTACATTAAATTCCAAGTCTCTATGTTGCACATCGTAGTAGAACTTCTGGCGACTCTGGGCTGTCAGTAACTGTTCTCTGATAAGCTTCACTTTCTCTTCTAATTGGTGAATCATATCTGGTCCGACTAACTCTGCCTCTCCTACCTCAAACCATCCTATGGAGGACCAGCATTTCCGCCCATATAATGCCTCATAAGATGTTATCTGAATTGCAAAAGGATAACTATTATTATATGCAAATTCAATGAGGGGTAAATGCTCATCCCAACTACCTCCAAAATCTAGCACACACGCCCATAACATATCCTCGAGCGTCTGAATGGTGCGCTCTGCCTGACCGTCCATCTGAGGATGGAATGTTGTACTGAGCTTAACCTGGGTCCCCAAACCTTTCTGAAATAATTGCCAAAATCTAGCTATAAACTGTGCCCCACTGTCTGAGATGATAGATGTTAGGACTCCGTGCAATCGGACTATCTTTTTAATATATAGCTCGGCGTAATCTTCAACTGAGAATGTGGCCCGGACCAACAGAAAGTGAGCTGATTTTGTCAACCTATCAACAATCACCCAAATAGAGTCGAATTTGCATATGGCACGGGGTAGCCCTGTCACAAAGTTCATATTTACTGCCTCCCATTTCCACATAGGTATATCCATCTCCTGAGTTAGGCCGCTAGGTCTCTAATGTTTGGCTTTCACTTATTGGCAATTAGGACATTGCGCTATGAATTCGGCTACACCTTTCTTCATTCCAGGCCACCAATATATCTCTTTTATGTCATAGTACATCTTTGTTGAACCAGGATTGTAACACTCCAAAACTTTCCTAGACCAAATTCATATGTTGCTTGAAAAGCCATAGGAAGACCAAAAAAATTTTCTGCCTCAAACGACCCACACAACGGACTATTGGTGGAACCAACAGACCGTTGTAGAGGGTCGTGGGTTGCAGCAGGTTTCTTCAAGTGGGAAACAATGAGACATAGGACAACCCGTTGAACCTAACAACGAGTCATCCTGTCATCCATTGAATCCTGAGTTCAGAGGATTACCGTACCTTTCTCTGAGACAATGAGAGGAAACAACGGCCCGGGTTTGTACCAACGAGCCATTGTTACCACCCGTCGTCTAGTTTTGTATCCCAACAGTGTGGACAACGAGTGGATACAACGACCCGTTGGTTCTTCCAACGAGTCATTGTGAGGACTCATTGTCTCCACGCCTTGTTTTCCTATAGGTTCTAACAGAAGGTCTCAACGGCCCGTTCTTTGTTCCGACAGACCATTGCATACTCCCGCGGGTCTTTCCAGTGAAGTTAGCTTCAGAAACCAGAACCAATGACAGCTTTCAACGGGCCATTGTTTGAACCAACGACCCATCCTGAGATCCGTTGTTTAGGGTCAGACAGTTTTCAGTTCTTTCTGTCAGGGGTATTTTAGTATTTTCCCAACTTCTTAAACTTTAAACCACATCATTTTGGGTTCGTATAGGAGGGAATTAAAGGGTTAGAATGACCCTTTCCATTCATTCCTCTCAACTCTCTCAAGAATAGAACATAAGAACTTCTTCGGAAGCACAAAGCAGGAGCAAGGGTTTGATATTCCTCTCAGTTTTCCTCAAGGATTTTCACAGGGTTTCTTCTACAAGTATTTGGGATTTCAACAAGGGAATAATTCTTCCCTTGTGTTCCTCCAAGATCTTTTCTAGTTTTCTCCATTAGTTCTAGCCCTGGGTTATCGATTGTGGAATTATTTGTTAGCTAGATATCTTCTAATTCAGGTGTGATATTATTCTTGTAAATAGTAGATATATTTCCACCATTTTATAGCTATATTGATGTTGTCCCTATAAAGTAAATTCTATCCCTAAGCTTTCAAATTTCTAGAAAAGTTTTCAGACAGGTTTCATTGTGGAGTCAAAGGGGATAATTTCTCATGATTTTATATTTCTTAGTTATTCCTTATTTCTTGAAATTTTGAAATATTACAGCTAGTAGCATAATTCAGTCCTAGTCACAGCTCAGTAGAAATCGGGAACTTGTGGGTTAAATTAGGTTTCCCTGTGACGTGATTCCATCAGTGTTGAGATGTTTGTGTATTTAAATGTTTGTTAAAGTCTTAGTCAGAATCATGTCAGTCTAGTCTCAGTCGGATGTTTTAGCAACCTCAGTGCTGACCAAAATAATGTCAGCTGATCAGTTTGACTTCAGTCTTTTCTTGAGGTGTCAATGGTGCCTCCCAGATATCAGAATCAGACTCAGAATCCAGTTTATTGGTCCATTAGGCAGTCATGACATTTTAGATTTATAACTCTAACTAGCCTCAGAACCCCGGTTGAGCTATCAATTTGTTCTTTGGACGGTTACGACGCTTACAGATAAGCAGCTCTGACCAGTCTTAGAATCCAGTTTCCAAATCCAGTCCTATAAGATGCTCAAGGAACTCTCAGATAGTATCCCTGAGTCAGTTATATTCTTGCGCCCCAGTATCAAGCTATCCACTTGGCAGTAGTAGTCAAGATAGGATTATCCAGTGGGAGTAGGACTTAGCACCTAGAGGGCCAGGGTTCTATTGTACCTAGGTTTCAGAACTACATTGCCACCGTAGGTTATATTTATTGGCCTCATGGCCCCAGACAGTGATTTCACAGTCCATGCCTTTATACCCTGGCAAGGTATATTGGGTCCTACTAATAGGGTGTATACATCGGACTCCACATCTAGCTCACATGGTTATATGTCGGTTATAGTCTATCCCACTAGTCAGTCCGGTCCAGTTTTAGAATAAGCAGCTCAGTTCAGTTTCATCTCCATCAGCTTAGCTCAAATTAGTATGATATCTCAGAATCAGAACTTTCAGACTTAGGGCATGTCTTTGACCACCATACAGGGTCATCTTGACCATCTCAGCTACTGCAGATTATTCAGTTCAGTTTATCAGTTGGTCACTACATGTCATTTCAGTTCAGTCATCTATATATTTATCGTTATGCTTTTCTCACTTACTCAGTACATTCAAAGTACTGACGCATACATCTATGATGTATCGTCTCATGATACAGTCGCAGGTTCTCAGATCCAGCACCGATAGCTGAATTCATTCGGATCTCTCTATCAGCAGCAGCAATGTGAGTCCTCATATTTCGAGGGCGTTATTTCCTTCATTTCAGTTTTTTTATTATTTCTAGTTAGACATAGAGTTAGCTGGGAGCTTGTCCCAACAACTCCTCAGTTAGATGGCTTTTAGAAACAGACCTGATTTTAGATTCTCAGATATTTTAAATCTCTATGTTTAGTTTATAATTTTCATAAACACTATTATGTATTATTTCAAAGCGTCCGATATGCATGTGTTACTCAGAATACCAGTGTATGATAGACCAAGGGTTGACTTGGGTTACTAGTGACTCCAAGTACCGTGTTCCATCCAGGGTGTAAAATCGGGATGTGACATGGATGAAGGGAGTAACGAGAATAATGTACCCCTGACATGATCTTCTGGCAGAGCCCTACTGCATATGGAATGTAGAGGCGACCTCTGTACCTCAGTCACCGGTTACCTCGAAAGCTGATAGTTCACCTTGTTGAGCCTTATCTCTGAGTTGTGCTAAATGAGAATCCTCATATTGCCACTCCTTTACCTCTACCACCAGGGACTATACTGATGTATTCTGAATTATAACCCCATTATCTTCTGAATCCACTACCCGAACTACTAAATTGGCTAGCCGGTGCAATTCTCGGGTCATTTCCCATTGTTCTGGTCTCAGATGTGCCAAACTGCCCATGGATTGGTGGCTGAGGGCATCTTCTACAATATTGGCCTTCCCTAGGTGGTACAAAATATTCATATCATAATGTTTCAAAAATTCTAGCCAACGGCGCTGCCGCAAATTCAGCTCTTTCTACATGAAAATATACTGGAGGCTTTTATGATCGATAAAAATATCTACATGCACCCCATACAAGTAATGCCTCCATATCTTTAAGGCGTGAACCACTGCAGCTAATTCCAAGTTGTGGGTGGGATAGCTCCTTTCATGTTTCCTTAATTGCCTTGAAACATACACAATTACTTTTTCGTGTTGCATTAAAACACACCTTAACACAACGCCTGAAGCGTCGCAATATACAACATAACCCTCTAAACCTTCTAGAAAAGCTAACACTGGTCATGATGCCAATCTATTTTTCAATTCCTGTAAACTCTGCTCATAGGCCTCGATCCACTGAAATTTGGCTGCTTTCTGAGCCAATTTAGTCAAAGGCGCTGACAGGGTAGAAAATCCTTTCACAAACCTTTTGTAATACCAAGAAACTGTGAACCTCTATTGTAGTTGTAGGTCTAGGTCATGTATTTACTGCCTCTATTTTCTGCGAATCAACCTGAATACCAGCCTCTAATACAATATGGCCCAAGAAAGCTACAGAATTTAACCAGAACTCACATTTAGAAAACATTACATATAGGTGGCGGTCTCTGAGGATCTGAAGTACTGTTCACAAATGATCTCTGTGTTCCACTTCTGAGCGGGAGTATACCAGAATATCATCAATGAATACTATCACAAAAAGATCTAAATATAGCTTGAAGATACTGTTCATCAGATCCATGAACACTGTTGGGGCATTTGTCAAACCGAAGGACATGACTAGGAATTCAAAATGACCATACCTGATCCTGAAAGTTGTCTTTGGGATATCTCTCTTCCAAACCCGCACTTGACTATACCCTGACCTTAAGTCAATCTTGGAAAAATATATTGCCCCATGCAACTGATCAAACAAGTCATCTATCCTAGGAAGTGGGTATTTATTCTTAATAGTAACCTTGTTCAATTGTCGATAGTATATGCACATGTGGAGGGAGCCATCTTTCTTTATCACAAACAGGACTGGCACACCCCACACGACGTACTCGGCCTGATAAAGCCCTTGTCTAACAAATCTTTCAGCTGCTCTTTCAATTCCGTTAATTCAACAAGAGTAATTTTGTAGGGAGGGATGGATATAGGTTGAGTACTTGGTAGCAAGTCTACACAGAAATCTATTTCCCGCTATGGGGGAGTACAAGGAAGTTCGTCTGGGAACACATCTGGAAACTAATTAACTATCGGAATATACTAGAGGGTCGGAGATTCTGCTTGCATATCCCGAACCCTAGCAACACGGTAGATACACCCCTTTGCTATCACCTTTTACGCCCCGAGATAGGACATAAACTTACCTTTTGGCACAGTTGTATTACCTCTCCACTCTCGTACTACTTCTCCTAGAAAGTGAAATCGGACAATTCTGGTCCAACACTCTATAGTGGCGTGACATGGTGCTAGCAAATCCATACCCATAATCACATCAAAATCAATCATTTCTAGTTCTACTAGATCTGCTGAGGTCTGAAAACCAACAATTTCTACTGTACAATCCCGGTAAAAAAATTTTACAATATATAGTCACCGATGGGTGTAGACACAGACAAAGGTCATTGAAGAAATTTTGCCACTATATCAAACTTTTGGGCCACTGACGGAGTAACATACGACAAAGTGGAGCCCGGGTCTATCAATGCATAAACTGAGTGAGAGAAAACATCTAATATACCTGTCACCACATCTGGTGATGACTCTGACTCTTGTCGTCCCGTTAGTGCATATGTGCGGTCCTGGCCGCCGCCTGAACTAGATTCCCCTGATCAACCTCGTCCTCTATCGGCTGGAGCTGAGGGCCTACGCTCTGCCGAAGGTGCTAGAGCATATGAACCTGCTGAGGATCTATTCTGCTGGTCCTGACCACCCTGGAGTCTAGTCGGGCAATCTCTCATTATGTGTCCCTCCTGTCCACAGGAATAACAGGTGGTGGAACCATACCTACATCTCCCTAAATACAGCCTATGACAGGTGCTGCATCATGGTACTGCCGACTCTATCCGATCTGGGCCCCTATGCTGCTGCGAGCCTGACACCCGTGAACTTTCGCCGGGACCTGACTGCCTCCAACGATCTGATCTGCTATCCTGCTGCTACTAAAATGGGGGACTAGGTGGCCTACCTAATAGACAGGGCCTAGGCCTACCCTAAAAATCTACCTAAAAATCTGCGGGTCTAGCCCTCCGACGTTTTTCCTAACCTGCCCTTTCCATGGCATACTGACGCTGTCTGAGTTCCTCTATATTCTGAGCAAAGGCTTGGATTCGTGAAATATCCATATCCTATAGCAGTGTGGCTGTAATACAAGACTCCACATATTTTGGCGCAAGTCCCATGATAAATCGATGAACCCTGGCTAGCATAGTGTCGACAAACGAGGGTGCATATCTGGCTAAGGAGTCAAATCTCAGTGCATATTCTCTTACACTTATTCTTCCCTGCTCCATATGCAAAAACTGCTCTACTCTGGCCTGCTGGACCTCTCGAGGCAAATAATGGTCTATAAAAGCCTCAGAGAAGCTAGGCCACATAGGTGGAGGTGCATCTCTGCCTCGGGATCTTTCCCAACTCTCGTACCACAAAACTGCTACATCTCGCAATCGAAATACTGCTAACTCAACTGATTCTGTGGACGAGGCATGCATGACCCTGAATATTCTCTCTAGCTGATCTATAAAATTCTAGGGGGTCCTCCCTACATTCAGTCCCTGTAAACTGCAGGGGACTCAAATCCAGGAACTCATGAACTCTCGAACTCTCAAACTACCGGGCCCCTCAGTGGCCTCAATGGCAACTAGTACTACTGGCTGAGGCTAACGCTAGGCAGCCATCATATGAACCAACATATAGAATGCACCCGTGAGCTCCTAATTTGATAGCACAGGAATGCTGGGGGTGGTACTGGTATATCTGCTGCCCCAGCAGGCTCTGAGTGTGGCGGTGAGTGCTGGGGAGATCGAGGTGATGTTTCCATGTCGCCCTCAGATCGGGCTGACTCTGACTGGAGCCCCCTACTAGTGCCCTCTTCTGCTGCCACATCCAATTCTCGATTAGTCGTGGTTCATCATGCGTTAGACATTTATCTGTAAATAAGTAGAATAACACAAGCTTAGGGAGTTACCTTATACAGCACAGCTCTATAGCACGACTAGAGGAGAAAGAAGAGAAACCACACTATTATGCCTCGTAGCCACCTGTCTATAGAATGTGGTGAACAACACATCCATAAATAAGGCTCTACTTGACACGGCTTACAGATTTCCTAGGATACGATCTACTCTGGTACCAAGTTTGTCATGCCCCACCTTGGGAGGCATGACTGGCACCTAGTGCCACACTGGGATTTGGACTAACCTGACTAGCCTGGTACACTACTGGAGCACGCCTGTAACTTAATTCAAGAAAACGACGAGCTATATCTCAGGTGTAAATACAGCCTCTAGCCGACAAGGCCACTTGTAAAAGAAGACAGCTAACCAACAACAACATAATAGTAGGGATCCTATACGGGCCGACAAGACCATCATGCTGTCTAGTTATAACTAAAATGAAATCAGAAAACTCAACTACGCTATAGCCAACAAGGCTGCTAACTAACAGCTAAACAAGGCCCCGCACGGCCATCACATGAAATAAAACATACATAGGCCTCACATGGAAACAACAAAAGCTAACTGTTGGAAATCTGTAGCCTGCAAGCCTCTAAGAGTGGAATAATGGTCGAGACAGGGCCCCACCTACCCATAGATTGTACAATAAAAGAACAAACTTCTTCAAACTATCAACTCCGAAGGAAAGGAGATGAATGAACTCTAACTCTGGTTGATGACTAAGATGGTCCCGAATCACGTCTATCCGCACCTGCAGGCAAGTAATGCATCGCCCCAAGGATGGGCGTCAGTACAATATGTACCGAATACGTAACGCAATAAAGTAACAACTGACTAAAAACTGATAAAACTAAAGTAATCAAAAAGGATGATAAGAATTGAACCTAAGTAACCTTACCGTCTGAAATATCTAACTAGCAAGTATATAAATACAAACAAGAACTTAACCGGGCCTCCATAAGCCTGAAAGGTACAAATAACACAACATAACCTACCTGGGCCCCCATAAGCCCCAGCAAGTACAAACAATGCACACTGTAACTTAGGAATGCTTGCTCTATAAAGTTGTGTCTGAGCCAGATAGGCTCCTATAACTGTATATGTGTCTGAGTTGTCTAGGCTGTATAACTGGACCCCGAGCCTTGGCTCGACTATGGGTCACAATGTAATCTCTGATAACTGGACCCCGGGCCTTGGCCCGACTATGGGTCATAATGCGATTGTTGTATATGGATCTCGAGCCTTGGCTCGATTATGGATCATACTGTAGCTTTTGTAACTGGACCCTAAGTCTTGGCTCGACTATGGGCCATAATGTAACTGTTGTAGTTGGACCCCGAGCCTTGGCTCTACTATGGGTCATAATGGAAGCTCTGAGAACTGGATACGACCCTCACGGGCTCACTCTGGTCCCTCCGGACATCATACTAATCCTGCCAGCATAACCCTATAGGCAGTAGCATCCAACCCCCAAATATCATATGCGACAATCAAGTTGGCTAGGGTTAACTCTGACGAAGGTTACTATATCATCACTATCGTGTTAATTCAATTCATAACAGCTGACCACAATAGGTTTACTCTGAAGTACTATAGATAGACAGGTTGTACTATCTTTACGAACGTAACTTGCCGAAAAGGATAGCCTTACATACCTCGAGTGCCGACTTTCGTTTAACTAGCAGTTTCAACTTGTAACCGGCTATTCTATCCAACTGCATCCCTTATACTAAGAAAACAGGGCTAACTTCAATACTAAACTCGGCATAAATGATAACTTTTAATAATAATAATAATAACTACAATTCAACTCTGAATAATTCGGCAAAAACCCGCAGTTTCTCGAGAGTTTAGAAGGGAGGAATACTCACCTAAGGCCTGTGGCCGTTTAGGAATCAATTTGGAACAATTTTGACAACTTTTACCTGGAGGAGTTCCGATTTGCCGAGCAAATTTTAGAAAAATAACTCTGTAGAAATGCTTCCCGCGGGATTAAGACTCATTACCTGAAGTTAATTCACGTTTGGACGACGTTTGATAGCGTAATTTGACAAAAATTGATTGAAAATTACGTTCTCACTCTTCTTTGGCCGAGGAACACTCTTTGTGATATTTAACAAATGACCAAGGTACCATACATATATATTATGGGCGGTGGTCAGGGAGGGTCCGTGGCATGGCCCCATCGCGCTAAATTACGGGCGTGACACGCCGCCCATCACGGAGGATGGGGTCCATGACACAGCGTCCTTCGCGGCCTGCCTCCGGCCCTCTCCCTCCCGCTAACTCAATACCGTGCTCATGCGTCCTTTCCCCTAGCCTTTTCTCGTATGCGTCGTACTCTAAAACTCTCGACTTACGTACGAATGCACCGATTAACAATAGGAACTTACAGTAACAAATTCAAATCTTTGTTATTTATTCCACAATCACACCACACTCACCCCATTACCATCCATGTGAACAACTTGATATGAATTAAAAATGAACACTACCTGTAACATTCAAATAATTCTCCTCCTTGCAAACTCTTCAAAAACTTTTGCTAAACTTGTTTCTGTATTCACAAGTGCGTAGAGAAATATCATAATAGTACTAGAAATTTCTTTAAAATAATACTAGAAAATAACGTGATTGACTTTTGTTATTTTAATTTATAACTTCTTTTGTTGTTTAAATTACGTCACTTTCTTTCTCTTAATTTATCTGAGATGCCTTAAAGGTGTTAGTGTGCACATTCTTCTCATATAATAAAATCATGATGTCGATCTTTGATAATTTGTTATAAAATAAATCAAAAGAATATTGGGCCAAGAAAAGATTTAAGGTCCAACTAATAAGAAAGAGTGAGAATCGAGTATGAATTTATTTTAAATCTTATTGCAAATTTAAAAAAAAGAGTTGGAAAGAACAATTTTGAGGGATCAAGATGAGTTTTGAATTAATTCAAGATGAGTTGCAAAAACAGAATGAAAAATCAGTAAAGAATAAATTGTCAGATTTATAAGAGACGAACAAATGCTTTTAACCTTAGACGAGTTAGGCACGATTAAATTTCGTTTAGATTAAGAATGCAGTTGTGCATCTTTTATTAAAACATTTAAAAAGAAATTCAAGAATGCGACGACTCTTGGTAAAATTATCTAATAATTTAATTTCATTAATTTTAAATTAGACGTGCGATACATCCAAATTACACCTCCTTAAAGATATAAAGTGGTCGTTGGTCAAATATAGAACCCAACGAGGTTGGGGTCGAATCCCACAAGGAATATGATGCGAAACGCGTCAAAAGTGGATATTAAAATCTCTAGTCGATATTTCAAATGGGGGAAGATATAACAACACTAAGAGACAGATGAATTTGTAGCATATACTTGAAATGAGTTCGTGCTTGTTTTCAGTAATTGAGACTAAGTTAGGGTTGTGTTCCCTATGATTTCATAATATTTGCATGTCTTTTTTTATTCAATATTTATTTTAGTATTACATCTGCAAAACTGATGAATATTCAGCTCTTCTAAAGTCTTTTCGACCCAGTTAGATGATTATCACTCTAAATCCTTTGGACATTTGAGTGTTTCATTCTCACGAGTCACAATTCATCTTAAGTTTGGGGTTAACTATTATTGTAATAGCTCTAGTTATTAGATGAGGATTAATAGCCTCAAATTCCCGTTATTAATTTTTTTTCCTAAGTCTATACTTCTTTTATCAAGCAAGTAAGACCATAGGTGAGTTCTAACGCTTGCAACCGCTAAAAGGCGTTCAAAACGAAGAAACTAACAATCCACATGCAAAGTTGTTTAAAATATCTAAGTTAGTAGACCTACTAACATTACTCTATCATGGTTCTCATAACTCTAGTTATGAGGTTTAACTGTCATGATGTTGAACCTACAATAAAAAAATAAGTAATCAATTTCCAACATTAACTTACAAAGATTGTACAAGAAACCTTTTTGAAATTGTATTCAATATTCACCAGAGCAATGAAGTTTTTCTCTTTGTAGTAGTCGTTCTCAGTCAAGAGTCAAGATACTTCTTTTTAAAAATAAGGATATTCAAAAATAAAATCTTACAATGTGTTAAAAAGGCATCAAAATTTGTGCCCTTAAGGATTTACAAAATTGCCTCGATCGCACCATCCGCTCCACTATTTTCATCGAGTTTGGTGAAGCGCAGTTCGCGCCTTGGACACACGTGGTCTAGTTAAGGACTGGGCGTTCTGATTTCAAACGCGTTTGATCTGTGTTCCACGGTTGGAGATATGTAGCCCGTGTTTCGGCTGCTCTTAATCTGGCTATGAAGTGGACTTTCTAGCGTAGAAAGCGTTAGATCTGCATTCCGCGTCTTGTGATATGCTTCACCTTCCTTTCTTCCTTTAGTGTGTTTTAACTTCTTGTTTTGCTTTTCTGTCTCTTTTTAGCTAGGAGTAGTTCTTTGACTTTTTCATCTCACAAAACCTATGAAATAAGAAATCATATCATAAGATGCATCCTTTTTAATGTAAAAGGAGCAATGTTCTTAAGCTTAAGCAAGAGATAAGAATTTTAGGCGTGATACACAAGCCAAGATCGCGGTTACGTGTTTTGATCAGTGTATATCAAAGCTAAGATCACAATTTTGTATTCAGGTAAGATTTATAAAAGTTCAATAATATTAAAGTGAAATCATAGGAACAATTAATATATACAATTTATCCAAAATTAATTTAGGTCGGGTATAAGTAGATAAAATAATAGTGCTAGAACCACGGGACTCGAGGGGTGCCTGATACCTTCCTCTCGGTCTAATTACTTACCGAATTTCTAATTTTTAGACCCCAAAAAAAGAGTCAACTTCCTTTTGATTAGAGATTCAAATAAGGTGACTTGAAACTCCAAAACTCAATTTCACGTAGTGACTCTAAAAAAATAAATAATACCTTTTTAAAATATCATTTTAACTTATTTTTTTAATAAAAGCTCCTTTCAAAATCCTCAAGCAAGGATTAAAAAAAGGGGGTGTGACAATTAGTAGAAGTCATTTTCAAAGAGTAAAATTGTCATTTTTTTATGGATAAATTTGTAAATCAAACTTTCAACTTATCTTGTTTTTATTTTTTGTATAATATGATTAAAAGCATGAAAGCCCTTTGAAATGTTGATTGAATTTTTTGCCCTTCACTAAAAATTTTATAATATACAAAATTGTTCTTACTATTTTTCTCAAATAATTGTCAATTAATTATCTTTCTA